>JXCR01077890.1:0-22078 GCA_002079205.1 Phalaenopsis hybrid cultivar
AATGAATGACTTAAGAGGTCTTCCTGCCGCACTTAGATTTGCCTAGCAATGTGATATGAACCTGAGCCACAATCAACAAACAAATTGCAAATATTAGGTCGGAAAACCCAAATCGGGCCTAATTTGATTACTACCAAAGCAAACAAATAAGATACAAGAATGATCTACAATTCGAGAGGTAAATCAACAAACCCTAGGTGATTAACCCTATTAAAACATCCCCAAAACACATTCAAACATTTTCCCCAAATCTCCTATTAATTTCTCTCATTGCGTACGTGATTATTGGCTTTACAGGCCTAACTTGGGTGTTGGACTCTTCCCAAGCAGCTGGTCAGCTTAACTAAGTTGGTTGGGTCCCAGTCAATCCCTCCTATACCAAGATAGCAACCAGTCCCTCCTAGGCCGCATAAAGATACTCCCCTTACAAAGAAGTACCTTGTATTTGAGGTAGAATGATGAAAACTACTTCTGGATCACTTCATAAGGTTCTCACGTTACTTCATAATCTGGCAGAACTTCCCACTTAATCAGCATCTCATTTGCCCCGGTCACTCCTAGACGCACCCCTTCTACATCCAAAGATTCCAAAAGCACCTTTATGTCCTCTATTAGTGTCAGCGATAGTGAAAATGAGAGTGTGTGATCTCCGATAGCACGCCTCAACTATGATACATGAAATATTGGATGCGATAATGACGATGGAGGTAACCTCAAACGATATGTCACTGCCTCAATGCGTGTCACAATCTCATAAGATCAAAAAAAAATATCGTTGGGAAAGTTTCTCGCTCCTTCTCCTGGACAGTGTCTTATGTCGGTAAAGTTTCAGCTTCAAATAAACTGTCTTTGGGCTCAAACTGTGCCTCCCTCTTTTGTCCATCAGCCTTCCTCATCTTGATTTATTGAGCCCTCAATATATATACCTTGAGCTCTGCCAATATCATGTCCCTCTCCTCCAAGTATTGCTCTACACCGTGTATTGATGTAGCGCCATACTCATAGTGTATAAGTAAGGTAGATACCACCCATACAAAAATCCTAAAAAGAGTGGTTTGTGTTGCAATGGCATGGAGTGTTGAACCAATACTCGGCCTAAGCAATTAATTTTGCTCAAAGCTTTGGCGTATTTGATACATAACAACGCAAGTACGTCTACACACTCCCATGACCACCTTCGACCGGCCATCTGTATAGAGATGATATGTTGTACTCCTCATCAGGACTGTCCCATGTAATCATAATAGCTCCTTCTAGAAATGGCTGAGTAACACTTTGTCCTTGTCTGATACAATGGATTTTGGAACTCTATGCAAACGAACCACTATACGTATGAACACAGTGGCGACTGAGACAGCAATATAAGGGGGTCGTAATGGAATGATGTGTGCATACTTGCTCAGGCGATCCATTATCACTAATATCACAATAAATTCATGTGATTGTGGCAACCATTTTATGAAATACATCGTCACTTCTTCCCATAACTTCTCCGGTAAAGCTAGGGGTTGTAATAACCCACTTGATGTCATAGTCAAATATTTGTATCGTTGTCACACATCACATCTCGCTATCATATCCTCTACATCTTTGTGCATCCCCTCCCAATATAGCTCTATTGGCAGTCAATTGTATGTCTTTTGTACCCTTGAGTGCCTTTTAATGGCGCTATTGTAAACTCCTATAGCAGTTCAGGGAGTACCCTGATGCCATCAATAACACAAATTGTCTCTGGTAGAGTAGTTGTTGTCCCCACAATGCACATCTTGAATGAATGTTTGGATCCTGTAGCAACTCTGCCCGCCCCGATCTTCTTCAGCACTTCATTCGACTCACACTCCTATCTTAAGACTTCTCAATCTAAGACCAGAGGTAATAATAAAACTGTTAGTTGGGGCTTCTTCACCTTCCTCAATAGTGCATCTGCAACCTTATTCTCCAGTCATGAACGATACTAGATCTCAAAACCATATTCAAGTAACTTGGATAGCCACGTATGATGCTCTTGATTTACCATCCTCTGCCCCAAAAGATAATTCAAGCTCTTTTGATCTGTCCTAACTATAAAGTGTCGCTCCAACAGATATAAGTGTCACTTCTGAATGGCCAAGATAATGGTCATCAATTCCCGCAAGTATACGGCTTAAGCCTCACCCTAGCAGTGACCACTTGGTTGAAATAAGCAATAGGCCACTGGTCCTACATTTGTACTGCCCCTAATCCATGCACCGAAGCATCTGTCTCTACCACAAATGGCCTATTAAAGTCTAGGAGTGTTGATATCGGAATGTTGATCATAGCTCTCATTACCTATTTGAAGACATGTGTCACTGCTTCTCCCGACTTGAAATTGTCTTTCTTCAATTGCTTAGACAGCATCCATGCAATCACACCATACCCTCTCACGAATTTTCAGCAATACATCGTGAGACTTAAGAACCATCTCAACTCCTTCAGACACCTCAACAAAGGCCAGTCCAACAAAGCCTCAAACTTGAATTGGTCAGCTACTACCCCTGCCCTAGTTACCGCATGCCCAAGGCACTCCACCTATACTATTCAAATGAACAATTCTTTAAGTTGGCATATAATTGGTGCCCTCTCAACATCTCCAAAACTTTTCTCAAGTGTCTCATATGCTCTGCCTCCGTGTGATTGTAAATCAAGAACATTAAGACAAACTTCCTAAGATAAGGCTGAAAAAACCTGTTCACGAGAGACTGAAATGTGGCTAGAGTGTGGTCATGCCAAATGGTATCACCAAAAAATTCATAATGTCCTTCATGAGTCCTGAACCTTGTTTTGAGCGCATCAGCTAAATTTGTCCTAATCTAATGGCATCCCGACTTCAAATCGATCTTCGAGAGTATGATTGCTCCATAAAGGTCATCTAATAGTCCAATTACCAGAATAAGAAACTTGTCCAGTACAATTTCTTTGTTCAAAGTCCTGTAGTCCACACAAAATCTATAGTTACTATCATTTTTCTTCACCAATAATATTGGATTGGAAAAGGGGCTCAAATTTGGTCTGATAATACCTGCTTTGAGCATCTCCCAAATCAACCTCTCTATCTCATCCTTCTAAATTTGAGGATGTTGGTATAGTCTAACATTGATAGGAGAAACACCTTCCGTCAATGTAATGTCATGCTCGAGGTCCCTCGGTGGCGATAAGCTGCTATGCTACCGAAAGATATTGAAAAATTGTTGCAGATGCTACTAAACAAACTTGGAGAACTCGACTAACTTAGGATCTCGGATCTCCTCTATACTCAGCAACTCCACCAAATAGCCCAACACTACTCCTCGTATCATCTTGAGCATGGTTTTGAGTGAGACCACAGCTCAGCATAAGCCAACATCCCCTCTCAACACAACATTTCTCCCCTGCACCCTAATCTATATAATCAGGGATTTCCAATCCACTTTCATCACTCCGATTATTTGTAGCCACTTCATTCCCAGAACAACATCAGCATTTTCCAAGTCCAAGGGAAGAAAGTCCCCCATTAACTGTAAGTCATGTAGTGTCAACACCAATCCTCTGCAAATTCCCTCACTTTTCTCCATCTTCCATGTCCCTATCATGACCCAAAAAGCTCTTGTATCTCCCGATTTGAGATAAAGTTAGGAGTGGCCCCACTGTCCACCAACATCATTATCGGATGCTCCTCGATTTGTCCTCTCTCCTTCATGGTGTGATTTAGAGTAAATCTCATCACTGAGTTGAGGGATGTCTCCACTATATCCAAGTGTAAGTGCTTCTCTCCCTCTACTGCTTCTTCCTCCAGCTCCTCACCATTTGTCTGCTCTCCATCACAAATTGTAAGGACCTGGAGTGTGATTCTTGCACCGGTGGCCTGGAATTGAACTCACATACGTGATTATTGGCTTGATGGGTCCCACTCGAGGCTCGACTCTTCCCAGGCAGTCGACCGCCTTGGCTGGGTCATTTGGGTCCTGGCCGGTCCCTCTTGGACCGACATAACACAATGTTATGATTTTGCAAGGCTTATTCATTTCTCCAAGATCAAGAGAAAGCTATGAGAGACAACAGCCTTCTTTATCTCCCTTCCTTAAAATAAACCTCTATCCTCCTTTCTTTTACATTGCTTCACCATCACTGAACAAAATGAAGATAAAAAGGCAGCTTATAATTTAGGAACTAAGCAATGAACTACCCAAAGGAACTTCCATTGAATACCATAAGGTAACTTACTTCATATGCTTTAGAAGTAAAAAAGTCATAGCAGTCCACAAAAAATGTGCAAATTTGCTCTTTCAATTTTTTTTTGGGTGGCGTAATAGGTTTAACCACTTTGAGTCTAGCGTCCATGTGTCAGTGCACTTATAAGAACATTGAAATGAATAAAAATGATTGGATGTGAAAGATACCTGAGCTTTCGATTATCCCAAAAGAATGAAGAAAATATATATCACAAAAAGCGCCTCTTATTACTTCTAAAGTATGCTTAAAATTTAACAATCAGCTAACCAAATTTGAAGTACGAAGATTGTTCAGCTTTTTTTTATCTAGAACTTCAAAAATCATATCAAGTAAATTATTTGTCATTTACCTGAATGGTAGCTCCTCCTCTTCCATGTTGGGTGTGCTGTGCTTTTAGAACCTATAAAATTATAAAAATTAAAAGAGAATCATATATGATACATCTGGCAAGCAAAACGGAATAAAATATTGAGGGAAAGATAAGTACATAACACTCTCAAAATTAAAATATCAAAATGAATTGAGCATAAAAGTACCTGATACGCGCGCCCTATATAAGCCCCCAATGAAGAGTTAAGATAGCCTTGTTAGTAAGTCAACAAAATAAAACTCTTGAGCCAGTATAAGACTTTGAATTAGATGAAAACCTTTTCTCTGAATCACATGCCCAGTTCTCACCTGCAACAAGTCAAGCTGAGAGTGGATATACTGAATGACAAATTACGTTAATGGATAAACAAGGAACAGGGTTGTATTAAAATAGATTGAAAAAATGTCTCAGTTAAAAAAAAGGCAAGTGATGAACGGAAACAATATGTTTTAAATATCTTACAGACAGTAAGATAAAACACACATGTTAACTGAAAATCAAGAATGTGTACATGTTGTATCATATGTTTTATGATAAACTTGTAGAAAAAAAAGTACCCTTCAAGTAAGACTTCAACAAAATTTAAAACTTACTTTGACGACAATAATATAGTGTCATTATATTTAACATTTAGTCAATACAAGTTTCTAAAGTACACCATACCATGATCAAAATAATACGATTAAAACAAAAAATGATTGATACATCAATAAGAAATCTCCTTAATCAGGCACAAATCTATACTTCCTTGGGATTGTACAATCAAATTTTAATAAATTTACAATCAAACTAAACATCTTGATAAAACATACAGATAACATCAGAAGTGAACAAATGACACCAGACCAAGCATTCAAGCATAATAGATAGCCTTGGAACATTAATTGCAGAACTAAAGGATCTCCAAATCTTACATGTCTATGGTCACATCAAGCATCTCGATAAGAAAAATTTAACAAGCCTAAAATCGTTCAAATCTAATATCATTGAGGCGATTAAATACTCAAAAATATCATATGATCAAGAGAATTACTCTTAGTGTGTGATGGAGCAATATGTAAATTAGTGGTATTTACAGGTGATACAGCTCTCAAAATCTATAAATAGACATTCAATCTCTTCACGAAGCAAGAGAATCTGAACTCCAATCATCATCAGCGTATAAAATGGTGTATTTCACTTTTCTTGAGCTCCACCTATGCATCATCATCAAACCACCAACAGATCACCTTGGCTCGGTTGCTACTTGCATAAGACCAACATCGATCCACCATTGCCACAACCATCACCAACCATCGTCATCATCATATCATTATCAATGTCAAACCACCAATGTTACTAGATCGATGTTGTGTCATTGTCATCACCACCAAACCATCATCACCGCCATCGTTGAATTAGTGTCGCCACTGAATCACTATTGCAACATTACCAATGCTCGATCAATGTCCTTGTTGAACCTAGTCATCGCCAATTTTCCATCACTGCCACTATAGTTGGATCAATGTTGTTGTCAGATAGTCACTATCGTCACTGAACAGCCATCGCTACATCAATGTCTGGCCACCAAAACCGAACCAGCACCATTCGACCATGGTCAACGGATTATCACTTTTTAATCATCATCGTCAAACAACCCCTTCAATCCACCACTATAAACCTTTGTCACCACCACCTTCATTGGACCTCAGTTGTCGCCACGAATCGTCATTGTCATCGTTGGATTATCACTGCCAATATTGGACTACCATTGTCACACATTTGTCGTGTTGCCACAATAGGATCATTGTCGTTCAACTAATTCTATCAGACTACTACCATCTAACCATCATCATCACACAAACTCCGCTACTCTGTTGTCATCGGATTGTTTTCACACGAACAATGTCTTCAAAAAGTTGCCTATCTAGGATTTTTAAGGTTCTATCACCTGGCTACAACTGCCCGACTTNTGAGTGCCTTTTAATGGCGCTATTGTAAACTCCTATAGCAGTTCAGGGAGTACCCTGATGCCATCAATAACACAAATTGTCTCTGGTAGAGTAGTTGTTGTCCCCACAATGCACATCTTGAATGAATGTTTGGATCCTGTAGCAACTCTGCCCGCCCCGATCTTCTTCAGCACTTCATTCGACTCACACTCCTATCTTAAGACTTCTCAATCTAAGACCAGAGGTAATAATAAAACTGTTAGTTGGGGCTTCTTCACCTTCCTCAATAGTGCATCTGCAACCTTATTCTCCAGTCATGAACGATACTAGATCTCAAAACCATATTCAAGTAACTTGGATAGCCACGTATGATGCTCTTGATTTACCATCCTCTGCCCCAAAAGATAATTCAAGCTCTTTTGATCTGTCCTAACTATAAAGTGTCGCTCCAACAGATATAAGTGTCACTTCTGAATGGCCAAGATAATGGTCATCAATTCCCGCAAGTATACGGCTTAAGCCTCACCCTAGCAGTGACCACTTGGTTGAAATAAGCAATAGGCCACTGGTCCTACATTTGTACTGCCCCTAATCCATGCACCGAAGCATCTGTCTCTACCACAAATGGCCTATTAAAGTCTAGGAGTGTTGATATCGGAATGTTGATCATAGCTCTCATTACCTATTTGAAGACATGTGTCACTGCTTCTCCCGACTTGAAATTGTCTTTCTTCAATTGCTTAGACAGCATCCATGCAATCACACCATACCCTCTCACGAATTTTCAGCAATACATCGTGAGACTTAAGAACCATCTCAACTCCTTCAGACACCTCAACAAAGGCCAGTCCAACAAAGCCTCAAACTTGAATTGGTCAGCTACTACCCCTGCCCTAGTTACCGCATGCCCAAGGCACTCCACCTATACTATTCAAATGAACAATTCTTTAAGTTGGCATATAATTGGTGCCCTCTCAACATCTCCAAAACTTTTCTCAAGTGTCTCATATGCTCTGCCTCCGTGTGATTGTAAATCAAGAACATTAAGACAAACTTCCTAAGATAAGGCTGAAAAAACCTGTTCACGAGAGACTGAAATGTGGCTAGAGTGTGGTCATGCCAAATGGTATCACCAAAAAATTCATAATGTCCTTCATGAGTCCTGAACCTTGTTTTGAGCGCATCAGCTAAATTTGTCCTAATCTAATGGCATCCCGACTTCAAATCGATCTTCGAGAGTATGATTGCTCCATAAAGGTCATCTAATAGTCCAATTACCAGAATAAGAAACTTGTCCAGTACAATTTCTTTGTTCAAAGTCCTGTAGTCCACACAAAATCTATAGTTACTATCATTTTTCTTCACCAATAATATTGGATTGGAAAAGGGGCTCAAATTTGGTCTGATAATACCTGCTTTGAGCATCTCCCAAATCAACCTCTCTATCTCATCCTTCTAAATTTGAGGATGTTGGTATAGTCTAACATTGATAGGAGAAACACCTTCCGTCAATGTAATGTCATGCTCGAGGTCCCTCGGTGGCGATAAGCTGCTATGCTACCGAAAGATATTGAAAAATTGTTGCAGATGCTACTAAACAAACTTGGAGAACTCGACTAACTTAGGATCTCGGATCTCCTCTATACTCAGCAACTCCACCAAATAGCCCAACACTACTCCTCGTATCATCTTGAGCATGGTTTTGAGTGAGACCACAGCTCAGCATAAGCCAACATCCCCTCTCAACACAACATTTCTCCCCTGCACCCTAATCTATATAATCAGGGATTTCCAATCCACTTTCATCACTCCGATTATTTGTAGCCACTTCATTCCCAGAACAACATCAGCATTTTCCAAGTCCAAGGGAAGAAAGTCCCCCATTAACTGTAAGTCATGTAGTGTCAACACCAATCCTCTGCAAATTCCCTCACTTTTCTCCATCTTCCATGTCCCTATCATGACCCAAAAAGCTCTTGTATCTCCCGATTTGAGATAAAGTTAGGAGTGGCCCCACTGTCCACCAACATCATTATCGGATGCTCCTCGATTTGTCCTCTCTCCTTCATGGTGTGATTTAGAGTAAATCTCATCACTGAGTTGAGGGATGTCTCCACTATATCCAAGTGTAAGTGCTTCTCTCCCTCTACTGCTTCTTCCTCCAGCTCCTCACCATTTGTCTGCTCTCCATCACAAATTGTAAGGACCTGGAGTGTGATTCTTGCACCGGTGGCCTGGAATTGAACTCACATACGTGATTATTGGCTTGATGGGTCCCACTCGAGGCTCGACTCTTCCCAGGCAGTCGACCGCCTTGGCTGGGTCATTTGGGTCCTGGCCGGTCCCTCTTGGACCGACATAACACAATGTTATGATTTTGCAAGGCTTATTCATTTCTCCAAGATCAAGAGAAAGCTATGAGAGACAACAGCCTTCTTTATCTCCCTTCCTTAAAATAAACCTCTATCCTCCTTTCTTTTACATTGCTTCACCATCACTGAACAAAATGAAGATAAAAAGGCAGCTTATAATTTAGGAACTAAGCAATGAACTACCCAAAGGAACTTCCATTGAATACCATAAGGTAACTTACTTCATATGCTTTAGAAGTAAAAAAGTCATAGCAGTCCACAAAAAATGTGCAAATTTGCTCTTTCAATTTTTTTTTGGGTGGCGTAATAGGTTTAACCACTTTGAGTCTAGCGTCCATGTGTCAGTGCACTTATAAGAACATTGAAATGAATAAAAATGATTGGATGTGAAAGATACCTGAGCTTTCGATTATCCCAAAAGAATGAAGAAAATATATATCACAAAAAGCGCCTCTTATTACTTCTAAAGTATGCTTAAAATTTAACAATCAGCTAACCAAATTTGAAGTACGAAGATTGTTCAGCTTTTTTTTATCTAGAACTTCAAAAATCATATCAAGTAAATTATTTGTCATTTACCTGAATGGTAGCTCCTCCTCTTCCATGTTGGGTGTGCTGTGCTTTTAGAACCTATAAAATTATAAAAATTAAAAGAGAATCATATATGATACATCTGGCAAGCAAAACGGAATAAAATATTGAGGGAAAGATAAGTACATAACACTCTCAAAATTAAAATATCAAAATGAATTGAGCATAAAAGTACCTGATACGCGCGCCCTATATAAGCCCCCAACGAAGAGTTAAGATAGCCTTGTTAGTAAGTCAACAAAATAAAACTCTTGAGCTAGTATAAGACTTTGAATTAGATGAAAACCTTTTCTCTGAATCACATGCCCAGTTCTCACCTGCAAAAAGTCAAGCTGAGAGTGGATATACTGAATGACAAATTACGTTAATGGATAAACAAGGAACAGGGTTGTATTAAAATAGATTGAAAAAATGTCTCAGTTAAAAAAAAGGCAAGTGATGAACGGAAACAATATGTTTGAAATATCTTACAGACAGTAAGATAAAACACACATGTTAACTGAAAATCAAGAATGTGTACATGTTGTATCATATGTTTTATGATAAACTTATAGAAAAAAAAGTACCCTTCAAGTAAGACTTCAACAAAATTTAAAACTTACTTTGACGACAATAATATAGTGTCATTATACTTAACATTTATTCAATACAAGTTTCTAAAGTACACCATACCATGATCAAAATAATACGATTAAAACAAAAAATGATTGATACATCAATAAGAAATCTCCTTAATCAGGCACAAATCTATAGTTCCTTGGGATTGTACAATCAAATTTTAATAAATTTACAATCAAACTAAACATCTTGATAAAACATACAGATAACATCAGAAGTGAACAAATGACACCAGACCAAGCATTCAAGCATAATAGATAGCCTTGGAACATTAATTGCAGAACTAAAGGATCTCCAAATCTTACATGTCTATGGTCACATCAAGCATCTCGATAAGAAAAATTTAACAAGCCTAAAATCGTTCAAATCTAATATCATTGAGGCGATTAAATACTCAAAAATATCATATGATCAAGAGAATTACTCTTAGTGTGTGATGGAGCAATATGTAAATTAGTGGTATTTACAGGTGATACAGCTCTCAAAATCTATAAATAGACATTCAATCTCTTCACGAAGCAAGAGAATCTGAACTCCAATCATCATCAGCGTATAAAATGGTGTATTTCACTTTTCTTGAGCTCCACCTATGCATCATCATCAAACCACCAACAGATCACCTTGGCTCGGTTGCTACTTGCATAAGACCAACATCGATCCACCATTGCCACAACCATCACCAACCATCGTCATCATCATATCATTATCAATGTCAAACCACCAATGTTACTAGATCGATGTTGTGTCATTGTCATCACCACCAAACCATCATCACCGCCATCGTTGAATTAGCGTCGCCACTGAATCACTATTGCAACATTACCAATGCTCGATCAATGTCCTTGTTGAACCTAGTCATCGCCAATTTTCCATCACTGCCACTATAGTTGGATCAATGTTGTTGTCAGATAGTCACTATCGTCACTGAACAGCCATCGCTACATCAATGTCTGGACACCAAAACCGAACCAGCACCATTCGACCATGGTCAACGGATTATCGCTTTTTAATCATCATCGTCAAACAACCCCTTCAATCCACCACTATAAACCTTTGTCACCACCACCTTCATTGGACCACAGTTGTCGCCACGAATCGTCATTGTCATCGTTGGATTATCACTGCCAATATCGGACTACCATTGTCACACATTTGTCGTGTTGCCACAATAGGATCATTGTCGTTCAACTAATTCTATCAGACTACTACCATCTAACCATCATCATCACACTAACTCCGCTACTCTGTTGTCATCGGATTGTTTTCACATGAACAATGTCTTCAAAAAGTTGCCTATCTAGGATTTTTAAGGTTCTATCACCTGGCTACAACTGCCCGACTTTCGTTGCCCAATTACAATCCCTTGATAACAGTCTTCCATTTATAATTTATTAAGCTTCATCACCACACTATGGACCATCCAATTCTCCTGACTATAGTTGTCCAACATACATCATCCGTGATGGGTAATATACATCATCCGGCTACAAGTTTTTCACCACAGTCGGTTGATTGTATCTCGTGATCATCAGCACTTAACTATGGTCATCTAGCACCTTTGCCCATCAGCACCAACAATGACACCTTAAGATCTCATTGTTTGTCAACCAGCGATGAAACTTATAGTCATTTACCTCTTTCATTATTCTCACTGTCATATGTTTTTATGTGTTTTATGGTTTGATCTAGTTGTCGAGCATGATTGGTCCATATTTAGAGTTAGATCGGTTCGAATTTTGAGCCAACTTCTTTCCAGGTCGAGTTAGATCAAATCGACTCAATTTCGATCCGACTTGGCTTAAAATTGATTGAATCATTTGATATGATAATAGCACGTCATTAACATCAAAATAACAAAAAATTCCCAATTCTCTCAACTCCTCTTCTGAAAAAATAAAAAACCCACTAAGCATTCATTAAAAAATACCTTTAAGAAATTTCCAAAGTCCAAAATCTTTTCCAACTTACATTATGGAGGACAGTTAACACAATTTATGCCTAATATGATGTGTCAATGTCTCTCCCAAGTTACGAAAGAGGCCATTATTGTAACCTATAACATATACTATTAGAATTATTTCAAGTTCACCAGACCCTGTAATTTTTAACTTAAATTTTTCATGTTAAAAAAAATCTAAATCTTGATCTTTCAAGTCTATCTTTTATTTGTATGTGTGATAGATCATGTAATATTGAGATGTTATGGTCTGTTTGGCACAACAGAAGAATTGTGGTGTGGTTTCAAACAGCAAGTTCGTTCGTTTGGAAAAGGCGGCACGGCAGCATCTTCGACGACACGACCATACACGCTCCTTGTTTGTTACATTATTTTTCCCCTCCCTACCCCCGAGTCTCTACCTTAGCTCCTTCACGTCTCTACCCTAGCTCATTCGCATCTCTGCTTCTCTAGCTTTTTTGCCTCTCTGCGTCTCTGTTGCCTCTTTTGCGTCTCTTTTGCCTCTCTCGTGTCTCTACCCTAAGGTCATCTCTTATCTCTCGTATGTGTCGTAAGAAGTGTTCTTCCCTCGCTCTCCAATGGTATCCTCTATCATTTATCTTTGCAATTTGAGGTTGATTTGGACTGTAGGGCTTTCTATGTGCGATTTGTGGTTTTTCTCTACCCGTGAAATCAATATTCTATTAGATGAAAGTGAGATTTTGGATTTTGGTATCCTCAAACTTTTTTTTTTGTGTTCTTTGCTTTACTCGGTTTGTGGTTTTAAGGTCATTTGTGACTTACATTTTTCGGTTTATGGCCCCTAGAATAAATAATGTTCAAATTTGATGGCTCTAAAATGGCTGGAATTGGATTTTGTGGCCTCTGAAATGAATGGACTTGGAATGTGCATATCATTGTGAATTTAGGAAGTTCGGAAGCTCTTTCTGGTTTATGGCCTCTATATATGCTACATTTCTTGTTTTTGTTGGTCTAGGTGTTTGTCTTCTTTCTCGGATTGAATGCTTTGATGCAAAACCAAAAAAGAAGGATGGTTTTCGGCTTTGGGAAATTGATGGGGTGGAGGCAGTGAATTGGGCTTAAGGTTATGACAAATTGTTCAGTGGTGTTTTGTCGATATTTTTGGAATAAATGGGGCAACATTGCAATGAGTAGAATGAGCGTGTAGATATCATTATGTGCTCTTAGACTTGGGCCTTTGAATGCCACGGGAGGCCTTGGAATGTTGTGGAGCTGATGAGAATGTGTTAGAATACTTCAAAGATTCTTAGGAAAGTGTTGTATGGTGGTGTTTGTGCATTGAAGTTGTGTTGGTGGTGCGTTGATGGTGTGATGGTTAGGTTTGTTGGTGTGGTAGATGAGAGTGATGGCTTGTTGAGTTGGAGGTGGTGGTGTGTGTACATGGGAGTGGGGGCGATGTTATGTTGATAGTGTGGTGGTGGTGTGTTTGTGTCGGTGATATGATGGTGTTGTGTGTATATGGGAGTGGTGGTGGTAGTATGTTGATAGTGTTGTAGCGGTGTGTTGTTGGTGTAGTGGTGGTGGTGTGTTGGGTTGATGATATGGTAGTAGTGGTGTGTTGGGTTGATGATATGGTGGCGGTGGTGTGTTGGTTTTGAGGTGGTGGTGTGTTGGGTTGAAGATGGCAGTGTATGTTNCTCTCAACTCCTCTTCTTAAAAAATAAAAAACCCACTAAGCATTCATTAAAAAATCCCTTTAAGAAATTTCCAAAGTCCAAAATCTTTTCCAACTTACATTATGGAGGACAGTTAACACAATTTATGCCTAATATGATGTGTCAATGTCTCTCCCAAGTTACGGAAGAGGCCATTATTGTAACCTATAACATATACTATTAGAATTATTTCAAGTTTACCAGACCCTGTAATTTTTAACTTAAATTTTTCATGTTAAAAAAAATCTAAATCTTGATCTTTCAAGTCTATCTTTTATTTGTATGTGTGATAGATCATGTAATATTGAGATGTTATGGTTTGTTTGGCACAACAGAAGAATTGTGCCGTGGTTTCAAACAGCAAGTTCGTTCGTTTGGAAAAGGCGGCACGGCAGCATCTTCGACGACATGACCATACACGCTCCTTGTTTGTTACATTATTTTTCCCCTCCCTACCCCCGAGTCTCTACCTTAGCTCCTTCGCGTCTCTACCCTAGCTCATTCGCGTCTCTGCTTCTCTAGCTTTTTTGCCTCTCTGCGTCTCTGTTGCCTCTTTTGCGTCTCTTTTGCCTCTCTCGTGTCTCTACCCTAAGGTCATCTCTTATCTCTCGTATGTGTCGTAAGAAGTGTTCTTCCCTCGCTCTCCAATGGTATCCTCTATCATTTATCTTTGCAATTTGAGGTTGATTTGGACTGTAGGGCTTTCTATGTGCGATTTGTGGTTTTTCTCTACCCGTGAAATCAATATTCTATTAGATGAAAGTGAGATTTTGGATTTTGGTATCCTCAAACTTTTTTTTGTGCTCTTTGCTTTACTCGGTTTGTGGTTTTAAGGTCATTTGTGACTTACATTTTTCGGTTTATGGCCCCTAGAATAAATAATGTTCAAATTTGATGGCTCTAAAATGGCTGGAATTGGATTTTGTGGCCTCTGAAATGAATGGACTTGGAATGTGCATATCATTGTGAATTTAGGAAGTTCGGAAGCTCTTTCTGGTTTATGGCCTCTATATATGCTACATTTCTTGTTTCTGTTGGTCTAGGTGTTTGTCTTCTTTCTCGGATTGAATGTTTTGATGCAAAACCAAAAAAGAAGGATGGTTTTCGGCTTTGGGAAATTGATGGGGTGGAGGCAGCGAATTGGNTTGTTGGTCTAGGTGTTTGTCTTCTTTCTCGGATTGAATGCTTTGATGCAAAACCAAAAAAGAAGGATGGTTTTCGGCTTTGGGAAATTGATGGGGTGGAGGCAGTGAATTGGGCTTAAGGTTATGACAAATTGTTCAGTGGTGTTTTGTCGATATTTTTGGAATAAATGGGGCAACATTGCAATGAGTAGAATGAGCGTGTAGATATCATTATGTGCTCTTAGACTTGGGCCTTTGAATGCCACGGGAGGCCTTGGAATGTTGTGGAGCTGATGAGAATGTGTTAGAATACTTCAAAGATTCTTAGGAAAGTGTTGTATGGTGGTGTTTGTGCATTGAAGTTGTGTTGGTGGTGCGTTGATGGTGTGATGGTTAGGTTTGTTGGTGTGGTAGATGAGAGTGATGGCTTGTTGAGTTGGAGGTGGTGGTGTGTGTACATGGGAGTGGGGGCGATGTTATGTTGATAGTGTGGTGGTGGTGTGTTTGTGTCGGTGATATGATGGTGTTGTGTGTATATGGGAGTGGTGGTGGTAGTATGTTGATAGTGTTGTAGCGGTGTGTTGTTGGTGTAGTGGTGGTGGTGTGTTGGGTTGATGATATGGTAGTAGTGGTGTGTTGGGTTGATGATATGGTGGCGGTGGTGTGTTGGTTTTGAGGTGGTGGTGTGTTGGGTTGAAGATGGCAGTGTATGTTNGTTGTCTCAAACAGACTATCAATTTTGTCTCGCCCCCTAAATAAATATCCCGTAACGATCTCGAAGGTTGTGATTTCATCTCGCCCCGTCTCAGGATTCTTCTAAGCTTTCTTGTGAGTGTCGCCTTCGACTTCGACTTTCTCCCTCCTTCTACTTCCCCTTCAGCATAACATGCCTTCGTCTTCGTTCTTTCTGAGTATGTAAAAATCCACATTTTGTTTTATTCAGGTTTGCTTGTTTGTAATGTTTGTGTTGTTATTATGTTATATTGCAAATGTTTGTCATGCATTTGTTAAACTGCTTCTCAAATAAGATCATGGCACCGACGAGTCCTCGTTGGGTACGTAAAAAATCCCCATATTTTTATTCAGGTTTGTCTGTTTATAATGTTTGTGTTGTTTTTATGTTATATTGCAAATGTTTGTGATGTGTTTGTTAGATTGTTTCTCAAATAAGATTATATTACTGACGATGCTTACTACTTCGTTGTAGGACTCCGAATCTATTAAAGAGAACTATTGTTAGAACATTATGATCAAATTTTATACATTTTAATTCATGTTTACCTACACAGGAGTTTTACATGCGCTTCACTTAACCTTTCTATTTTGTTTTTTTACTACCATGAAGAAATTTGTTCTGTTATAGTTCTAAGAGATCTTCCAAATTTGAACTACACAAATATGAGCAGAGGCACAAAATTAGTGGTTTCAATAGACTTCTAAATTAAAAAGACCATCTTACCTATGAACAGCATTGGGAAAGTTGGTAGGAAATACATCATCACACCGCTTGTTCTTGCTCAAATCACTGTACTTGCACTGATTTTTGTTTATCATGATCATTGCTAGCACTTGAAATCACTGTCGCTAGGTGAATTTTTTTGTTTCCTTGAGGTAAAAATTGAGTCATTAACTTTTTGAAACTAAAAAAACTAACAAAAATCAGTTATTACCGCCTCGAGGGCTGTCAAAAAAAATTCATTGTTTGTGAATAACTCGTGTTCGGCTTGTTTACTTAACACACAAACAAATTTTTAAGGCTTGAATTATAAACGAGCCAACACAAACAACTCTTTGTTCATTCGTGTTCGGCTTGTTTTAGTTCAAATAAAAAAAATATTATAATTATTTATATAATAATATATTATATATATATTATATCTAAATTTAAATCATAACACCTAGTGTGGTAATGTGGTTGATGTCTTCTTTTGCATATATTTGGCCCAGGTTCGAATCCAACACTTTACATCTAATTTTTTTAATTTAATTTTAACGAGTCAATTTCGAGTCGAACACGAGCCGAAGAAGAACACGAATATTTAAATCGAGTCGAACACAACACACTGTTCACGAGCCGATTACGTATACGAGCCGATTTCGAACACGAGCTGAACACGAGCCAAGTCTGAGCTCGCTCAAGCTCGACTCGTTTACAGCCCTAACCACCTAATGAAATATCTATCAACATTATACACAACAAAAAGATGTTGATTTATTTTGACAAACAATAGTTCATACAAAAGAAAAAATTATTAGCCAAAACACTTGAAACCCAATGGTTTAGTAATATTATTTTCTTAGATAAAGAATCCTAAAAATATATTGTTGTTTATATTGTGAACATGCCCACTTTTCAGCATAGGAGAATGCAAAATTTACCTAATAAGTATGAAACTATGGAAAGCCATCAACATGCAAACACGAGAAAGAAGGCAAGAATTCTCAACAAATTGTCTACTAATTGAATGATTGTTGCTATTGCAAACCAATTTGAATTCACGAGTTTCTATCATGGAAAACGAGTTAACTTCTTGCCTTGAATTTGGTTAAGGAGAAAGATCAGGATGAGGCAAACAAAGATAGAAACCAATTTTTACTGCCATAGTGTCCTTCAACCTCAGTTGTATGAGGTGGTGATTGGCGACATAGAGCTAAGCTTTTCTAGTGCTAATATCTCTTATGTAATCTTTTGCATGCGACACTAGTCTAACTTTCCATGTGGATGTTTATAATTTCTTCTCTTTCCTCAACTCCATAAACTTAACTCTCAACATATCAAGCAAATCAACCATAGGCTCACCCCTAACTTCTTCATCCATGCATTGAGTGTTTCTGTCAAATTATTTGTGCTACATTGATTGCTTATGCTAGGTAAGAAATTAAGTATCAACCATTCATAAGGTAAAGCTAACAAATTAGAGTGAATTCGTGAGCACGCACTGCATATCCCATTTATGTTGGATTCATACTGACTTTTAATATATAAACTATCAACTAATGACACCAAATTTTTAATTTTTTTGTTGTCGTTGCACTAGAATATTTTTTTCAAGCTCTTCCATAAGTGGTGTGATACGCTCGATGTCCGCAATTGTTAAAACTTGAGTTATTGCATGTTTGAGTCACTTCACCATATCTGACATAAATGTTAAGTTTTGTAAGTTGATGTCAATTGATTTTGCAATTTTTCTAAGAATCATTTTCAAGATTTCTGACTCTAATTCCACAATAGCAAATGCCATTGTAAACAATTCATTGTGGCCATCCAGTAAATTTGTAGATAACAAAACACCCATATACTCATGCTTCAAATGACAAGCTTTAAACTTAATGAAGTATCTACAACCCTTCAAAAAACCATTAATGAATACCTTAAAGCTTGCATAGAACCTATCGAATGACGAATCTTTTCTACTGCACGTATATGTAACATGCAATCCTGGATTTCTATTATTTAACCTGCTTGCAGTGTCGGTACTCATTTGTAGTTATCATTAATTGAACAAAAAATTCTCTCCTAAGCTTGTTGTATTGACTCCAAACTCTAGATAGAGCAAATATAAACTATATGCACTCTCTCTAAGTTATTCTTAATTTGTTTTTGGTGTGATGTCGGTATTTTTTTAACTGTTTTCATTTTTTTTCTTACCGAAGAGATCGTTATCAGTTATTTTCTACTTTTATTCATATCTAGGCATATATGTGTTGATTATAATTTTCAAACCTCAAAAGTTTTGACATCAACATTTATTATCGCTTGTATCCTCCAAGAACAATCTTGATATGAACATGTAGCAACAACTCATATTTGATTACTATATGTCACATTCATGTTGACGTTTCTTGTGATGGCGTGAAATCTGAGAGCTTGCTTGAAACTTTCAGAATTACAGAAATAGGCCCCAAATCAATAAATTTTTTATCTTTCTTACCATTGGGTTATCACAATGTCCTCACTACAAGTCATTCGATCGATGTAAACATCACCAATGCTACTGGGGCTTGAGTGATAAAAGCTTAACGTGCTACTTCGTTCTCTTATTTCTTTCATCTGCGAGCATGTAATAACTTGTCTCTCATCTTTTGTGGTGACCACCACCTCAACTCGATCATTTGTACTAGATTGCACAATCACTTTTTTCACTTCAACACCATTATTAATATTCATGTACCCTTTAGATGATGCAGCGTATATGTAATGACGTAATTCAAAATTATGTCATCTAAGCCCGTGACAAATGGACTCAATCTCTTCCTTCAACATATGTACAGTCAATGTGTGTTTTTTAACTTTAATTTCTTTTTGTTTCACACCATTATGTCTTTTTCTTGCTTGATTTTAAACTTGGACCCAATATCTACCATTTTTAAACATGATAAGCACATATATATGGCATGATTTTCCATTAAAGTTATATATGGAAAATGTGGGACCTTTAATCGTTATAAATTATTTTCTTTCAAACTTGCATAAATATAAGAAAAAGAACAAATTAGTGCTAATAAATGAAAATTATGTGCTAGGCATAAGTTTATCTTATAAAGATTTGACTAAAAAAAGGGAAGCTGAAGAATATTAGATTTTTAAACAGTGAATGTATAAGTAATATATATTTATATATATTAAAAAGAAGGGTTGGAGGCTATTGTACAAGCTCTCAGCCACCCTCATGCCTCTGTGTGCTAAACTATTCGAAAACCGTCCTCACCACCGGTAAACTGGCCAGAGGGGATTCAAACCTGTGACCTAAGTGAACTTACGATCTTCAAAGAGGCTGCTCAACAAACATGCCACAGCTGTCAGCACATGTATAAACACTATATATATATATATATATATATAGAGAGAGAGAGAGAGAGAGAGACACACACACACACAAACATTATTAATCCATTATTTACCCTATATTATTTGAATCTATATTGAACAAGCATTAAAAATCTTCTTAAAATAAACCACCTTTTGTTGGAGTGATTCCAGAAGAGGTGCTATGAAAACAAGTGAAATGTGTGCTGTGTATTTAAATTGCTAGATAATGTCTCACTTTAAGAAATAACAACCATGTAGTCATCTTTTTTCTTGGAGCTTTCTTTAAGGATCTAACAACAATGAGGTTAGAATATTAATTTTAAAATAATAATAATTTTTTTTATGCGACATAAAATTTTTTTATGCTATAGATGAAATAATTGAATTTAAATGTTAAATATATATATACATATGAATTCAGTGGTGCGTACATAAGCATATCTATTGAAATTGGGAGGAAATATTGCATCAAGACTCCTCACGTAAGGACTCCTCACGCAGAGTTACGTGAGGAGTCTAATGAAATCACGTCACGCGGCGGTGACAAAAAAAAAGAAATAAAATTTGCCCGGTAGGAATATTCTTCCTGTGTTATTCAGACGTTATTGTGTGTTATTTATGTGTTATTGTGTTATTATAACACCAAAAATATTTCCAAATCACAATAACACTGAATAACATACAATAACACCTGAATAACACGAGGGAAATATTTCTCTATATTACTGTGTTCATTATATATATATATATANTTTTGTTGTCATTACACTAGAATTTTTTTTTCAAGTTCTTCCATAGGTGGCATGATACGCTCGATGTCCGCAGTTGTTAAAACTTGAGTTATTGCATGTCTGAGTCACTTCACCATATCTGACATAAATGTTAAGTTTTGTAAGTTGGTGTCGATTGCAATTTTTCTGAGAATCATTTTCAAGATTTCTAACTCTAATTCCACAACAACAAATGCCATTGTAAACAATCCGTTGTGACTATCTAGTAAATTTGTAGATAACATAACACGCATATACTCATGCTTCAAATGGCAAGCTTCAAACTTAATGAAGTATCTACAACCCTTAAAAAAACCATCAATGAATACCTTAAAGCTTGCATAGAACCTATCGAGTGATGAATCTTTTCTACTGCACGTATATGTAACATGCAATCCTGGATTTCTATTATTTAGCTCTGCTTGTAGTGTTGGTACTCATTTGTAGTTATCATTAATTGAACAAAAAATTCTCTCCTGAGCTTGTTGTTTTGACTCCAAACTCTAGATAGAGCAAATATAAACTATATACACTCTCTAAGTTATTCTTAATTTGTTTTGTGGCAATGTCGGTATTTTTTTTTATTGTTTTCAATTTTATTTTCTTACCCAATAGATCGTTATCAATTATTTTCCACTTTTATCTATGTCCGGGCATATATGTGTTGGTTATAATTTTCAAACCTCAAAAGTTTTGACATCAACATTTATTATCGCTTGTATCCTCCAAGAACAATCTTGATATGAACATGTAGCAACAACTCATATTTGATTTCTATATGTCACATTCAGGTTGACGTTTCTTGTGATGGTGCAAGATCTGAGAGCTTGCTTGAAACTCTCAAAATTACAAAAATAGGCCCCAAATCAATAAATTTTTTATCTTTCTTACCTTTGGGTAATCACAATGTCCTCACTACAAGTCATTCGACCGATGTAAACATCACCAATGCTACTGGGGCTTGAGTGATAAAAGCTTAACGTGTTACTTCATTCTCTTATTTCTTGCATCTGCGAGCATGTGATAGCTTGTCTCTCATTTTTGTGGTGACCACCACCTCAACTCGATCATTTGTACTAGATTGTACAATCATTTTTTTCACTTCAACACCATTATTAATATTCATGTACCCTTTAGATGATGTAGCGTATATGTAATGACGTAATTCAAAATTATGTCATCTAAGCCTGTGACAAATGGACTCAATCTCTTCCTTCAACATATGTACAGTCAATGTATCTTTTTTAACTTTAATTTCTTTTTGTTTCACACCATTATGTCTTTTTCTTGCTTGATTTTAAACTTGGACCCAATATCTACCATTTTTAAACATGATAAGCATATATATATGGCATGATTTTCCATTAAAGTTATATATGGAAAATGTGAGACCTTTAATTGTTATAAATTATTTTCTTTCAAACTTGCATAAATATAAGAAAAACAACAAATTAGTGCTAATAAATGAAAATTATGTGCTAGGCATAAGTTTATCTTATAAAGATTTGACTAAAAAAAGGGAAGCTGAATAATATTAGATTTTTAAACAATGAATGTATAAGTAATATATATTTATATATATTAAAAAGAAGGGTTGGAGGCTATTGTACAGGCTCTCAGCCACCCTCA
>JXCR01077890.1:31043-61680 GCA_002079205.1 Phalaenopsis hybrid cultivar
ATATATATATATATATATATATATATATATATATATATATATATATATATATATATATATATATATATATATATATATATATATATATATATATATATATATATATATATATATATATATATATATATATAGACACACACACACACACAAACATTATTAATCCATTATTTACCCTATATTATTTGAATTTATATTGAACAAACATTAAAAATCTTCTTAAAATAAACCACCTTCTGTTGGAGTGATTCCAGAAGAGGTGCTATGAAAACAAGTGAAATGTGTGCTGTGTATTTAAATTGCTAGATAATGTCTCACTTTAAGAAATAACAACCATGCAGTCATCTTTTTCTTGGAGCTTTCTTTAAGGATCTAACAGCAATGAGGTTAAAATATTAAATTTAAAATAATAATTTTTTTTTATGCGACATAAAATTTTTTGATGCTATAGATGAAATAATTGAATTTAAATGTTAAATATATAAATACATATGAATTTGGTGGTGTGTACATAAGTATACCTATTAAAATTGGGAGGAAATATTGCATCAGGACTCCTCACGTAGAGTTACGTGCAGAGTCAAATGAAATCACGCCACGAGAAATAAAGTTTGCCCGCTAGCAGAAAGAATATTCCTCTCGTGTTATTCAAACGTTATTGTATGTTATTTAAGTGTTATTGATGTGTTATTGTGTTATTATAACACCGAAAATATTCCAAAAACACAATAACACCTGAATAACATACAATAACACCTGAATAACACAAGGGGAATATTCCCCTATGATACCGTGTTGATTATATATATATATATATATGGATTTCTATTATTTAGCTCTGCTTGTNTTTGCCCCAACCCTTAACATCGTATGGCCAGCTGATTTGGGTTGTCAAAAAGACTATTTGTTCGAGAACGGCTGATGTTCAGCTCGCTAAACAAACGAGCCAGACACAAACACACCTTTTAAGCTCGAAATATAAACGAGCCTAATTAGGGGCATTTACATGCACACTGCCCAATTCCTATTTATTTATATATCTAACCTACATAATTTAATTTTTTGCATTTATACCACCAAAATTCTTTATATCAGACTAAATATATCAATGTTTTAACTATTAAAAGGTATGTATATATTATTATGTATAATGAATGTGACGTGTATATNTGATGAGTAGTATTTTTAAAAAAACATAATTGACTGCAGGGCTATAAGGATTTATAATCAATTATAAGTATTAATTACGTAAATAGAAATAAAATTTATTAAATTAGATTCAAATGATGTTTCAATATAAACAATAATTTTTAAATTTTGCCCCAATCATTAACATCGTATGGCTAGCTGATTTGGGTTGTCAAAAAGACTCTTTGTTCGAGAACGGCTGGTGTTCAGCTCGCTAAACAAACGAGTCGGACACAAACACACCTTTTGAGCTCGAAATATAAACGAGCCTAATTAGGGGCATTCACATGCACACTGCCCAATTCCTATTTATTTATATATATAACCTACATAATTTAATTTTTTGCGTTTATACCACCAAAATTCTTTATATCATATTAAATATATCAATGTTTTAACTATTAAAAGGTATGTATATATTATTATGTATAATGAATGTGACATGTACATAAATGTAGTTTTATAAATAAGGTTTTTAAATAAATAATATTCAGTACCTCAAAGTTTAATATTACGAAATCGACCAGATCACGAGCAACTAAAGTCTAATTTAGTAATATTAAACTTTGAGGTGTTAATATGTAAATACCAAACTTTTAATTGCTATGTATGCAAAACCCACTATATAAATACATAGAAATTGAGTGATATGTATGTAAATCTTTCAATTTCTNCAGCAACTAGGAGACTGATGGAAGTCTAATTTAGTAATATTAAATTTTGAGGTGCTAATATGCAAATACCAAACTTTAAAGTGCTATGTATGCAAAACCCACTATATAAATACATAGAAATTGAGTGATATGTATGTAAATCTTTCAATTTCTTAATACATTTGAGCATAATTAGGATAGAATTAGACTAAAATTTTCAAATTTATTTATGAATGATAATCAGTCTGAAAAAAAAAAAAAAAGAATTTTTACATACCAATCATAAAAAAACATTTAATATAATAATTTTACTACCAAAATTTTAAATATAATATTTTAATCATTTTTTAATTACAAACACCCTCCATAACTCACTCATACAGTCTTGAGTAAATATTTGGAGTGATTAAAATATTATATTTAAGTGATTGGAAGATTAAAATATTAAATTTAAAGTTTAAGGTATTAAAATATTATATTAAATATTTTTAATGATTAATGCATAAAATCTTTAATTTTTAGATTTATAAGTTACGACACCTAGCAAAAAATCATCATCATAATTGTAGAATAAATTAACACATTAATTAATTTAAAATATAAATTTAAGTGTATTGTTAAAGGCTGTCTAGTCTATTTTAGTCATCAGAATAAAACATCAATAGTTAAAAAATTTCAAATAGCTATTTGGAGGAAACTGGGTTCTCCTTAGCTTAAAATTAATATAGATGAAAGTTACAGAATTTCAGCTGCGGGTATTGGAGGCTTATGTAGGGATTATAAAGGGAATTGCTTATGCCTCTTTTCATCACCTGTTTCTATAACTACTGCAATTGAAACTGAAGCATTGGCTGTCCATTGGCGGATTAAATTTGCTATTCTACATAATTATTCCTACATACACATAGAAATGAATTCGTTGTTCTTGTTTCAGATTTTTACTCATAAAGCTGATATTACTTGGTATCTTCAAATCTGGATTGACAAGATTCTAAATCTTTCATCTTCTTTATTCATTGTTTGGAGTCATATCTATATAGAGGGTAATCAACCAACAAATTGTTTAGCTGAGGAAGCTACTTCTTCAAGGAAGGTTATATGTAGTTCTTATTCTTCTTCTTTCTTCAGCTCCTCATTACATGGGGAATTACTTAATATCCCTCATGTTAGATGTACATCTTCTTTCTATCATTAATAATATTTGATTTATTAAAAAAAAAACATATTTTCTTACAAAAAAAAAGTATTTGAAAGGGGCATTTACATATAGCACCCAATTCTTATCAATTTACCTATCTCATAATTTTTTTTTCATATTTACGAATATCATACTAAAAATAACATTCATTATTATCTTTTAATAATTAAATTCATATTTTCATACAAATACAGAAGAATTATGTGATCTTTATGTAATTTTTGCCATTTGAAAACTATTTTACGAATTGCGAGTACCGACACACTTCCCTTTTTAATTTGTCTAAGCATTCAAAGCGGAAGAAATATTACATCAGTACTACGCACGTAAAAATAACGTGCATAGCCAATCAAAACTCGCCACGACATCTCGCGCGGTAGAGCAAAAAAAACGGCACGGTAACATGGGGAATATTCCCTCCTGTGTTATTCATGTGTTATTGCGCGTTATTTATGTGTTATTGCGTGTTATTCATGTGTTATTGATGTGTTATTGTGTTATTATAACACCAAGAATATTTTCAGGATACAATAACACTTGAATAACACACAATAACACTTGAATAACACGGGAAATATTTCCGACAGAGAAAAAAACAGCGCAGTAACACGGGGGAATATTCTCTCCCGTGTTATTCTTGTGTTATTGTGTGTTACTGCGCCATTTTTTTTCTGCGTCGCGCGGGATATCGTGGCGTGATGATATCATGACGTGATTTCATTGGGTAAGCAATTTCCTCTAGGTCACTAGTACTGATGTAATATTTTTTCTTCAAAGCGCCACCTTTTTCATTCCGTCTCACACATGGGGTCCAAGCCAGCGGCTGCTCAGCGATCGCCGGAGCTGAAGCCGGAAAACCCTCGCATTTCCCCTGTGCAGCAGAAAGAGGTGCGCATTCCTTTCTCCTTCTCCATCCGTTCAACACGGCTTCAATATTCGACTCTGGTTCTTATTCATTGTGTATGCTGATTTCTAGGTCTTGTTATTTGAGTGGTGGTTAATGAAAGCTGAGAGGGATTACAATGGGAGGAGGCTGACTGTCGGCGGATTCACTAAAAGGTAAATCCGACCTTCATTTATTTGTTGTTCGTTCTCCACAGGATGGTTTTTAGGTTTCGATCACTTCGGAAGATTTTGGTTACTGTACTGCTTAGTTATTTTGATCTCATTATCTTCTTCTTCAATGCTGTATAATTGCTTCACCCTTTCCGCTAATGTGGTCCAATGCAGAGCTGTTNCATCACTTCGGAAGATTTTGGGTGCTGTACTGCTTAGTTATTTTTATTTCATTATCTTCTTCTTCAATGCTGTATAATTGCTTCACCCTTTCCGCTAATGTGGTCCAATGCAGAGCTGTTTTGGGTTTTAGGGTACCCGGTCTCCCCTGTTTTCTGTGCGAATTAAATGTATCAAAGAGTTTTGCATATAATGAGTTTGTAACAGGCTTTGAAATGAGGATGTTTGCAGTGTCAAACATGCATGGAGAATTAGAAACCCCTGTGATCACATTGATTGCACACTTAAAATATTAGAAACCGCAATTAAACACCCAGAAAAACTATCTTTGGAGGAACTTGAATTTTGCCTGCATGCCGGGCTTCAAACAACTCTAAGGTTATGTTTAGTTTGAAGGAATTGTATAATTTCAATTCAATTTTGTTATGTANACATTGATTGCACACTTAAAATATTATAAACCGCAATCAAACACCCAGAAAAACTATCTTTGGAGGAATTTGAATTTTGCCTGCATGCTGGGCTTCAAACAACTCTAAGGTTATGTTTAGTTTGAAGGAATTGTATAATTTCAATTCAATTTTGTTATGTAATTCCCATTTTCTTTTGATTTTCACTATTTCAAATCTTCAAACACAATAGAGCATAAATGGTGACTTTTGGCTAGTTGGCGGAATCTCAAATGTTGCTTTTTGGTAGATACTGAATTTTCTAAANCATTCCCATTTTTTTTTTATTTTCTCTATTTCTATTCTTCAAACACAATAGAACATAAATGGTGACTTTTGGCTAGTTGGCGGAATCTCAAATGTTGCTTTTTGGTAGATACTGAATTTTCTAAATTTGCATTGCATTGCAACTTATCACTGCATTTCATGATTGATAGCTTTTTGGTAGATTTTCTAAATTTTCTAAATATACAGGTTTTAAAAGTTCTATTCTATGTTTTTTAATCAGTTTTGAACTTGTTTTATTTCTTTAGGGGGGAAGCTGTGGGAATTTTTAGATCTGCCCCTATTATCAAACGTCACGACCACTGCACTCTCGAAACAGCAGATGGAATCAACATAAAAATTCAGGGTACTATCAACAAAACTCGCACTATCGATAACGGGTTCCCTCTTGAGGTCAGTGGAGGTTTATGAAGAAATATTCCCTCAGTACTACGCACCTTAAGGAAGGTGCGTAGCCAATATAATTGCGACACTTGGAAACNTATGCCTTTTATTTATAGGTACATTTACGTACATGCCACACACTTCTCACATATTTACATATCTAACACCTAAACACTCATATTTACATACACACCACTCAAATGCTAAAAAAATTACAATAAAAATAACAACTTGACTCCTCTTTTGAACTGAAATACGCCTTTTCATGCAGAGGTTTAGGGCACCAAGGTGTTATAAGTGTAAATTTGAATCTTTCGTTGTTAGATATGCAAATACAAAAGAATTGCGTGGTATGTATGTAAATTTTCCTTATTTTTTAATTCAACAAATGTCCCATAAATGGAATAATCGATTTTAACAAAGCATAAAACTGCTTCTATGTCCNGCCGAAACTTTGGTGTGAGGGGGAGGTGCTGCCAAAATTCTAGGTGGTTGGTGAAATTTCTGGAAGGTTGTGTGGTGTGGTTGAGGCTTTGCTGTTCGACTCTCTCCAATTCGAGGCTCTCTTTCTTTCTTCTTTTTTCTGTGAGCATTTAGAGGTAGCCTCTTTCCCTCCCTTAAACACTCGGCAATCTTGCTGGCCTTTCGTTTCCCTTGCTCGGCTTCTCGATACACATGCTGATTTACTCGATTTCGCCGTTGGTTGCTTATTTTCTTGCTTGATTTCTGGTTTCCTACTTGGTTGCTCAATATTCCTGTTCAGCCGCTTATTGAGCTTGGGCTTTGATGGATTGAAGTTTTTATTTGATTATATATGAATTGATCACAGTACTTTGCATACTTTTTTTTAGAATGCATATTGATTCAGCATTCACAAAGGAAGTGAACTTAGATTTGTCTTGCTTTCTTTATTGCAAAATAATGAGCTATGGCAAATGAGATTCTTGGGGCATGGAACATTGAAATTCTAGGTTTCTATGGAGGCTTTGTGTTGATGTGGGTAATTATCAGGTTGTTTATAAGGGAATAAACTGTGGGTATTTTTTTTTTGAACTATATTGTTTTAGAAATTCTTCTATTCTAAAAAGGNGTCATTCCAGCAGAAAACTGTTTGCTCCCTCACCTCTATCTACACAAAATAGATTGAAGGCTAAACTGTTCTTATGCTACCTGTATTTGAATGTCCAGGTCTTGCTGCGGAATTGGTGGTTGAGGAAAGCTGAGAAGGGGTCTGATGGAATCAGATTAGCAGTCGGCGGGTTCACCGAATGGCAAGCTTCTTCATTTAGGATTTGAACTTTGCTATGAAATGTTTATCTTTTTATTATTTCTATTTCTGCTTCTAAACATTCTTATTATTATGCAGAATGGGAATTTACTTTATTATCTTCATTGCCATTTCCATGCTTGGAAAACTTCAAATAAGAAATATTGAAGAAGGGTTTGTGTGTAATTGAACAATGCTATACAGGTGCTTCAGCATATCTGGGAAACTCTTTTAACTTATTGATCAAAGGAAAGTTGTAGTGACTTGTTGACCTCATTTTTGGTGAGGTCTTTCTTTTCTCTTAGTGCTTAGGATCTAGCCATATGATTATTCCTTTGACTATCCTAGAAGACTAGAGGTGGGTCCAATCTACATAGAAATTCAAACTACCTCCCGACTCTTTTTGAAACCCTACGTGGATGGTCGTAAACCTCCAACACTTTGAAGATTAAGACCAACATGTAGAGGCCCAAAGAGAGTTCCCACAGGGTTTAAAAGCCTCAGGAAAACCCATTACTACTTTCATACATTCGTGCACAAATATCACTATTCAGACAGTCGACGCACATAAATGTCAAAATTCACTTCACTCACTTTTATTGGTTTCATAATTAATCAAAAATAAAAATTATTTTCAAAACGATAGATCACGAACCAAAATTTCGACGAAAATTAAATTTGATTCATTTTTTGACTCGATCGTTGACGAAATTGTTCGAACGATCCCGGATAACGAAACGGACTGAGGCGACTCGTTTAGAACATAAAAATTACCTAAAAATGACATCCGTTTTGATATAGTTTCATGCGGGGTCAAATTGTGTCAGAATCGACGGATTTTAAGTCAAATATTAAAAAGATGAATAATAAAAAAAGAATTTTTTTTTAAAATACCTAAATCCCTANCCCCATTACTATTTTCATACATTCGTGCAAAAATATCACGATTCAGACAGTCGACGCACGTAAATGTCAAAATTTACTTCACTCACTTTTATTGGTTTTATAATTAATCAAAAATAAAAATTATTTTCAAAACGATAGATCACGGACCAAAATTTCGACGAAAATTAAATTTGATTCATTTTTTGACTCGATCGTCGACGAAATTGTCCGAACGATCCCGGATAACGAAACGGACTGAGGCGACTCGTCTAGAACATCAATATTACCTAAAAATGACATGTTTTGATATAGTTTCGTGCGGGGTCAAATTGTGTCAGAATCGGCGGATTTTAAGTCAAATATTAAAAAGATGAATAATAAAAAAAGAATTTTTTTTTAAAATACCTAAATCCCTAAGCACGAACTCACGCACCCGAGGTTCGCCCCCTCTTCCCATTCGCGAACCAAATCCTAGCTTCCTTTCTTTTTCCCATTCGCGAACTCGGCCGAACTCCCTTCTCCTCTCCTTCGCAAGACTTCGACCCGAGCTCCCCTTCTCCTCTTCGCGTGGCTTCAGCCCGAGGTGCCCTCTTCTGGGTGCTCCACTTTCTGGTAAAGCTTCCACCTACTCCTTGCCGCGCTCCGACTCTCTACCCGTCATGCTCTCTGCAATTCTTGTCGCTTCCTTTGCCCGTCACCGTCGGTCTCGGCTCACCCCCAAGACAAGTTCAGTTATGTTTCTCCTCCCTTGGCTATAAAAACCCCATTTGGGGGGGTCTTTTGGGTTGACCGAAACTTTGGTGTGAGGGGGAGGTGCTGTCAGAATTTTAGGTGGCTGGTGAAATTTCTGGAAGGTTGTGTGGTGTGGCTGAGGCTTTGCCGTTCGACTCTCTCCAGTTTGAGGCCCTCCTTATTCTTTCTTCTTTTTTCTGCGAGCATNCCAGAATTTTAGGTGGCTGGTGAAATTTCTGGAAGGTTGTGTGGTGTAGCTGAGGCTTTGCCGTTCGACTCTCTCCAGTTTGAGGCCCTCCTTATTCTTTCTTCTTTTTTCTGCGAGCATTTAGAGGTAGCCTCTTTCCTTCCCTTAAACACTCGACAATCTTGCTGGCCTTTCGTTTCCCTTGCTCGGCTTCTTTATACACATGCTGATTTACTCGATTTCGCCGTTGGTTGCTTATTTTCTTGCTTGATTCCTGGGTTTCCTACTTGGTTGCTCGATATTCCTGTTCAGCCGCTTGTTGAGCTTGGGCTTTGATGGATTGAAGTTTTTATTTNTCCTCCCTTAAACACTCGACAATCTTGCTGGCCTTTCGTTTACCTTGCTCGGCTTCTTGATACACATGCTGATTTACTCGATTTCGCCGTTGGTTGCTTATTTTTTTGCTTGATTCCTGGGTTTTCTACTTGGTTGCTCGATATTCCTGTTCAGCCGCTTGTTGAGCTTGGGCTTTGATGGATTGAAGTTTTTATTTGATTATATATGAATTGATCACAGTACTTTGCATACTTTTTTTTAGAATGCATATTGATTCAGCATTCACAAAGGAAGTGAACTTAGATTTGTCTTGCTTTCTTTATTGCAAAATAATGAGCTATGGCAAATGAGATTCTTGGGGCATGTAACATTGAAATTCTAGGTTTCTATGGAGGCTTTGTGCTGATGTGGGTAATTATCAGGCTGTTTATAAGGGAATAAACTATGGGTATTTTCTTTTTAAACCATGTTGTTTTAGAAATTCTTCTATTCTAAAAAAAAGGAGGGGGTGGGCGGTGATTGTTTGTTCTTCGCATCACGTTGAGCTTTCTTGGGTAGGAATGCACAAGAATTAATTATCTTTTAATTTTTGTTATTTGTTGGGATGGAAATTTATATTTCCTTACTGCAATTGAAAAAAAAATGATAGTCGCAATGCCCTATGTATTTAGTGATTTCATCTTGCTTGAACTGTCATGTAAACTTGCTCGGATATTGTTGGACTTCATGGACCATTATGTTCCAAGTTTTCTTTTCATCCTACTTTGCATTATTTCATGACTATTATAAATATCCTTGGCATTGCTTGATGAACCTTCTTAAGTTACTATTCCAACAAAGTCGAGCAATCAGATTAGTGCTGAATTTGAAAGAAATTTTCATGGAAATCGTCATTCAATCTTTAGGTGTTTTCATTTCTAAACCTTATTATATGTACGTTGCTCTACTTATGTATGAAAAGCTATACTGATGATGTTGTTGGCATATTGTGAAACATTTAGATGATGCAGGTGCGAAGGTAAAATTTAGGTGTTACCTATGTAAATACACAAGAATCAGGTGACATGCTTGTGGGTATACGATCGAGATTGTTGATAATCCCATCTTGGGAAAATCTGTAATTTCTGTGGCTTTGTTTTTTTTTTATGGATACCCGAAATTTCTATTTGATCGTTAAAAAAAAAAAGAAAAGGAAAAAAAAAAGAGAAAAAGAAAAAAAAAATCTGAGAAATGTTGTTGCTTGCTCGATCTTGAAAACTTGTAAGTTTTGATTCTTTACTTATGGGGATTTGAAAGCTTTGGTGTCCTATTATAAATTCGTTTATTTTCTTTCTGTTTTTTTTTTGGAAGGTCAGCAATTGTTTTGACCCCTTATTTCTAATGTTTTGGGAAAGGTTCAAATGTGGCCTTTGCTCTATGTATACTTGCCGTTTTGAAGAGATTCANGGAAGGTCAGCAATTGTTTTGACCCCTCATTTCTAATGTTTTGGGAAAGGTTCAAATGTGGCCTTTGCTCTATGTATACTTGCCGTTTTGAAGAGATTCAAGTGTTATTTTGTTCCCAGACATTTACTAGTTTGTGGGAGATTCAAACACTGATTCGGTTCCATAAATCCACAGTTTTGAAGAGGTTTAAAGGCTGTTTTGAAGCCCATAATCTTGTTGTTTTGGGAAGGAGATGATTACCATTTTAAGACGATTTTGAACGCTATTTTGGAGTTTTTGCGAACTTTTGTTTTTTTTGGATTGAAGGCTTTATAGTTAGTTGATTCAGTATCTCTGTTTTGAGCATGTCATCTCTTAGCTAAGGGTGCTAGATTTGTAAGTAGCAATGTTNCTTAACATCCTATGGCCAACTAATTTGGGTTATCAAAAAGACTCTTTGTTCGAGAACAATTGGTGTTCAGCTCGCTAAGCAAACGAGTCAGACACAAACACACCTTTTGAGCTCGAAATATAAACCAGCCTAATTAGGGTCATTTACATGCACACTGCCCAATTCCTATTTATTGATATATCTAACCTACATAATTTAATTTTTGCATTTATACCACCAAAATTCTTTATATCATATTAAAAATATCACTGTCTTAGCGATTAAAAAGGATGTATATATTATTATGTATATAAATGTAGTTTTTAGATTTATAAAATAAGGTTTTTACATAAATAATATTCAGTACCTCAAAGTTTAATATTACGAAATTGACCAGATCACCATCAACTAGGAGACTGATGGAAGTCTAATTTAGTAATATTAAACTTTGAGGTGCTAATATGTAAATACCAAACTTTCAAGTAATATGTATGCAAAACCCACTATATAAATACATAGAAATTGAGTGATATATATGTATATTTTTCATTTTTGTAATACATTTGAACATAGTTAGGATAGAATTAGAATAAAATTTTCAAAATTATTTATGAATGCTAATCAGTTTGAACAAATTTTTATGAATTTTTACATACCAATCATAACAAAACATTTAATATAATAATTTAACTACCAAAATTTTAAATATAATATTTTAATCATTTTTAAATCACAACCACCCTCCTAAAATGGAAAAAAAATATTGCATTAGAACTCCGCACGTAGAGTTACGTGCAAAGTCCAATGAAATCACGCCACACAGAAAAAAAATTTACCCGATAACACAATGAAATATTACTCCCGTGTTATTCATGTGTTATTGTGTGTTATTTAGATGTTATTGTGTGTTATTCAAGTATTATTGACATGTTATTGTGTTATTATAACAGAAAAAATATTCTCAAAACATAATAACATATGAATAATATACAATAACACATGAACAACATGAAATAACACAAGGGGAATATTCTCTTGTGTTACTGGGCCGATCACCTCCACGAAGTAATTTCATTGGACTCCTAATGTAACTTTATGTGCGAAGTCCTGATGTAATGTTTTTTCCCTAAAATGACAAGTTTTGAGTAAATATTTTGAGTGATTAAAATATTATGTTTAATATATTGGATGGTTACAACATTAAATTTAAAATTTAAGTTATTAAATATTATACTAAATATTTTTAATAATTAATACATAAAATCTTCAATTTTTAGATTTGTATGTTGGGACACCTAAAAAAAAATCGTCATCATAACTGTAGAATAAATTAACAATTTAATTAATTTAAAATATAAATTTAAGTGTATTGCTAAGAACTGTCTAGCCTATCTTAGTCATCAGAATAAAACATCAGTAGTTAAAAAAAAATTAGTTAGTTCTTTGGAGAAAATCAGGTTCTCCTTGGCTTAAAATTAATATAAATGGAAGTTACAGAATTTAAGCTGCGGCTTATGTAAGAATTATAAAGGGCATTGCTTATGGTTCTTTTCATCACCTGTTTCTACTACTTCTTCAATTGAAACTGAAGCATTGGTTGTCCATTGGGGGATTAAAATTGCTATTCTACATAATTATTCCTACATACATATACAAATGAATTCGTTGTCCTTGCTACAGATTCGTACTCATAAAGCTGATATTCCTTGGTATCTTCAAATCTAGATTGACAAGATTCTAAATCTTTCATCTTCTTTATTCATTATTTGGAGTCATATCTATAGAGAGGGTAATCAACCAGCAAATTGGTTAGCCAAGGAAGCTGATTCTTCAAGGGAGGTTATATGTAGTTCATATCCTTCTTCTTTCTTCAGCTCCTTATGACATGGGGAATTACTTAACATCCCTTATGTTAGATGTACATCTTATTTCTATCATTAATAATATTTGTTTTATTAAAAAAAATTAAATTTAAGCATATTTTTTTTAAAAATAAAGTATTTGAAAGGGGCATTTACATATAACACCTAATTCTTATGAATTTACCTATTTCATAAATTTTTTTTCATATTTACGAATATCATATTAAAAATAACATTCATTATTGTCTTTTAATAATTAAATTCATATTTACATCAATAGTTGTGAGATACACAAATATAGAAGAATTATGTGATGTTTATGTAATTTTTGCCATTTGAAAACTATTTTATCAATGTAATTCACACACTCCCCTTTTTAATTTGTCTAGAATATTACATCAGTATTACGCACGTAGAGTAACGTGTGCAGCCAATAAAATCAGGTCACGATATTCGATACGACAGTAAAAAAAAAAAAAAAAAAAAAAAAAAAAAAAAAAAAAAAAAAAAAAAAANAAAAAAAAAAAAAAAAAAAAAAAAAAAAAAAAAAGGCAAAATAACACCAAGAATATTCTTAGTTTATTTTGATTTGTTCGATCAAGCGCCACCTTTTTCATTTTGCACGAGCCCTTCAGTTTCTTCGGTCTCACACATGGGGTCCAAGCCAGCGGCTGCTCAGCGATCGCCGGAGCTCAAGCCGGAAAACCCTCGCATTCCCCCTGCGCAGCAAAAAGAGGTGCGGTTTCCTTTCTCCTTCGCCATCCATTCAACACGGCTTCAATATTCGACTCTGGTTCTTATTCATTGTGTATGTTGATTTCTAGGTCTTGTTATTTGAGTGGTGGTTAATGAAAGCTGAGAAGGATTACAATGGGAGGAGGCTGATTGTCGGAGGATTCACTAAAAGGTAAATCCGACCTTCGTTTATTTGTTGTTCATTCTCCACAGGTTGGTTTTTAGGTTTCCATCACTTCGGAAGATTTTGGGTATTGTATTGCTTAGTTATTTTGAGTTCATTATCTTCTTCTCCAATGCTGTATAATTGCTTCACCCTTTCCGCTAATGTGGTCCAATGCAGAGCTGTTTTGGGTTTTAGGGTACCCGGTCTCCCCTGTTTTCTGTGCGAATTAAATGTATCAAAGAGTTTTGCATATAATGAGTTTGTAACAGGCTTTGAAATGAGGATGTTTGCAGTGTCAAACATGCATGAAGAATTAGAAACCCCTGTGATCTCATTGATTGCACACTTAAAATATTATAAACCGCAATTAAACACCCAGAAAAACAATCTTTGAAGGAATTTGAATTTTGCCTGGATGCTGGGCTTCAAACAACTCTAAGGTTATGTTTAGTTTGACCAATTCAATTTTGGTATGTCATTCCCATTTTCTTTTGATTTTCTCTATTTCAATTCTTCAAACACAATAGAGCATAAATGGTGACATTTGGCTAGTTGACGGAATCTCAAATGTTGCTTTTTGGTAGATAATGAATTTTCTAAATTTGCATTGCTTTGCAAATTATCACTGCATTTCATGATAGATAGCTTTTTGGTAGATTTTCTAAATTTTCTAAATATACAGGTTTTAAAAGTTCTGTTCTATGTTTTTTAATCAGTTTTGAACTTGTTTTATTTCTTTAGGGGGGAAGCTGTGGGAATTTTTAGATCTGCCCCTATTATCAAACGTCACGACCACTGCACTCTCGAGACAGCTGAAGGAATCAACATAAAAATTCAGGGTCCCATCAACAAAACTCGCACTATCGATAACGGGTTCCCTCTTGAGGTCAGTGGAGGTTTATAGCTTATTTTGCATGCCTTTTATTTATAGGTACATTTACGTACATACCACACACTTCTCACATATTTACATATCTAACACCTAAACACTCATATTTACATACACACCACTCAAATGCTAAAAAAATTACAATAAAAATAACAACTTGACTCCTCTTTTGAACTGAAATACGCCTCTTCATGCATAGCTTTAGGACACCAAGGTGTTATAAGTGTAAATATGAATCTTTCGTTGTCAGATATGCAAATACAAAAGTATGTAAAATTTCCTTATTTTTTTAATTCAACAAATGTCCCATAAATGGAATAATCGATCTTAACAAAGCATAAAACTGCTTCTATGTCCATCATTAATGTAGTTTCTGCAGGCTTGCAATGCTTTCCTTTTTGGATTTCCCACTGCTTGGGATAAATTTACTGAGGAGTCCTCTGGGAACAAATCTTCCAACTGGAGAAATTTGGAACACCAGCCAAAGAATATATTTGACCCGTCATTCCAGCAGAAAACTGTTTGCTCCCTCACCTCTATCTACACAAAATAGATTGAAGGCTAAACTGTTCTTATGCTACCTGTATTTGAATGTCCAGGTCTTGCTGCGGAATTGGTGGTTGAGGAAAGCTGAGAAGGGGTCTGATGGAATCAGATTAGCAGTCGGCGGGTTCACCGAATGGCAAGCTTCTTCATTTAGGATTTGAACTTTGCTATAAAATGTTTATCTTTTTATTATTTCTATTTCTGCTTCTAAACATTCTTATTATTATGCAGAATGGGAATTTACTTTATTATCTTCATTGCCATTTCCATGCTTGGAAAACTTCAAATAAGAAATATTGAAGAAGGGTTTGTGTGTAATTGAACAATGCTATACTTGTGCTTCAGTATCTCTGGGAAACTCTTTTAACTTATTGATCAAAGGAAAGTTGTAGTGGCTTGTTGACCTCATTTTTGGTGAGGTCTTTTTTTCCTCTTAGTGCTTAGGATCTAGCCATATGACTATTCATTTGACTATCTTAGAAGACTAGAGGTGGGACCCATCTACATAAAAATTCAAACTACCTTCCGGCTCTTTTTGAAACCCTACGTGGATGGTCGTAAACCTCCAGCATTTGAAGGTTAAGACCAACATGTAGAGGCCCAAAGAGAGTTCCCACAGGGTTTAAAAGCCTCAGGAAAACCCATTACTACTTTCATACATTCGTGCACAAATATCACGATTCGGACAGTCGACGCACATAAATGTCAAAATTCACTTCACTCACACTTTTATTGGTTTCATAATTAATCAAAAATAAAAATTATTTTCAAAACGATCGATCACAAACCAAAATTTCGACGAAAATTAAATTTGACACATTTTTTGACTCGATCGTCGATGAGATTGTCTGAACGTACCCCGGATGACGAAACAGACTGACCCGACTCGTCTAGAACATCGAAATTACCTAAAAATGACATCCGTTTTGATATGGTTTTGTGCGGTGTCGAATTGTGTCAGAATCGGCGGATTTTAAGTCAAATATTAAAAATATGAATAATAAAAAAAAGAAAATTCTTTTTTTTAAGTCCCTAAATCCCTAACCACGAACTCACGCACCCGAGGTTCGCCCCCTCTTCCCGTTCGCGAACCAAATCCTAGCTTCCTTTCTTTTTCTCATTTGCGAACTCGGCCGAACTCCCTTCTCCTCTCCTTCGCAAGACTTCGACCCGAGCTCCCCTTCTCCTCTTCCGAGGTGCCCTCTTCTGGGTGCTCCACTTTCTGGTAAAGCTTCCACCTACTCCTTGCCGCGCTCCGGCTTTCTACCCGTCACGCTCTCTGCAATTCTTGTCGCTTCCTTCGCCCGTCACCGTCGGTCTCGGCTCACCCCCAAGACAAGTTCAGGTATGTTTCTCCTCCCTTGGCTATAAAAACCCCATTTGGGGGGGTCTTTTGGGTTGGCCGAAACTTTGGTGTGAGGGGGAGGTGCTGCCAAAATTCTAGGTGGTTGGTGAAATTTCTGGAAGGTTGTGTGGTGTGGTTGAGGCTTTGCTGTTCGACTCTCTCCAATTCGAGGCTCTCTTTCTTTCTTCTTTTTTCTGTGAGCATTTAGAGGTAGCCTCTTTCCCTCCCTTAAACACTCGGCAATCTTGCTGGCCTTTCGTTTCCCTTGCTCGGCTTCTCGATACACATGCTGATTTACTCGATTTCGCCGTTGGTTGCTTATTTTCTTGCTTGATTTCTGGTTTCCTACTTGGTTGCTCAATATTCCTGTTCAGCCGCTTATTGAGCTTGGGCTTTGATGGATTGAAGTTTTTATTTGATTATATATGAATTGATCACAGTACTTTGCATACTTTTTTTTAGAATGCATATTGATTCAGCATTCACAAAGGAAGTGAACTTAGATTTGTCTTGCTTTCTTTATTGCAAAATAATGAGCTATGGCAAATGAGATTCTTGGGGCATGTAACATTGAAATTCTAGGTTTCTATGGAGGCTTTGTGTTGATGTGGGTAATTATCAGGCTGTTTATAAGGGAATAAACTATGGGTATTTTCTTTTTAAACCATGTTGTTTTAGAAATTCTTCTATTCTAAAAAAAAGGAGGGGGTGGGCGGTGATTGTTTGTTCTTCGCATCACGTTGAGCTTTCTTGGGTAGGAATGCACAAGAATTAATTATCTTTTAATTGTTGTTATTTGTTGGGATGGAAATTTATATTTCCTTACTGCAATTGAAAAAAATTGATAGTCGCAATGCCCTATGTATTTAGTGATTCCATCTTGCTTGAACTGTCATGTAAACTTGCTCGGATATTGTTGGACTTCATGGACCATTATGTTCCAAGTTTTCTTTTCATCCTACTTTGCATTATTTCATGACTATTATAAATATCCTTGGCATTGCTTGATGAACCTTCTTAAGTTACTATTCCAACAAAGTCGAGCAATCAGATTAGTGCTGAATTTGAAAGAAATTTTCATGGAAATCGTCATTCAATCCTTAGGTGTTTTCATTTCTAAACCTTTTTATACGTACGTTGCTCTACTTATGTATGAAAAGCTATACTGATGATGCTGTTGGCATATTGTGAAACATTTAGATGATGCAGGTGCGAAGGTAAAATTTAGGTGTTGCCTATGTAAATACACAAGAATCAGGTGACACGCTTGTGGGTATACGACTGAGATTATTGATAATCCCATCTTGGGAAAATCTGTAATTTCTGTGGTTTTGTTTTTTTTTTTTATGGATACCCGGAATTTCTATTTGATCGTTAAAAAAAAAAAGAAAAGGAAAAAAAAAAGAGAAAAAGAAAAATAAAAAAAATCTGAGAAATGTCGTGCATTTATTTGAAAGGTTGTTGCTTGCTTGATCTTGAAAACTTGTAAATTTTGATGCTTTACTTATGGGGATTTGAAAGCTTTGGTGTCCTATTATAAATTCGTTTCTTTTCTTTCTGTTTTTTTTTTTTGGAAGGTCAGCAATTTTTTTGAGCCCTTATTTCTAATGTTTTGGGAAAGGTTCAAATGTGGCCTTTGCTCTATGCATACTTGCCGTTTTGAAGAGATTCAAGTGTTATTTTGGTCCCAGACATTCACTAGTTTGTGGGAGATTCAAACACTGATTCGACTCCATAAATCCACAGTTTTGAAGAGGTTTAAAGGCTGTTTTGAAGCCCATAATCTTGTTGTTTTGGGAAGGAGATGAATACCATTTTAAGACGGTTTTGAATGCTATTTTGTAGTTTTTGCGAACTTTTGTTTTTTTTGGATTGAAGGCTTTATAGTTGGTTGATTCAGTATCTCTGTTTTGAGCATGTCATCTCTTAGCTAAGGGTGCTAGATTTGTAAGTAGCGAAAAGTGGAGGGTTGCGTTAGGTAGTCGACAACCAGCGTAAAACTTGTCGAAAAAAAAATCATGACATGAACCCTTTTGATCATTGTGTAAGTGCTAGGGCGTCATCTGTAAGCGACGCGCTGTATAGCCTGAATACAATGAAAAGTATGTAAGGGCCGCTACAACGGCGCCCGAGTGTAGTGTTAAATAAGTAAGGGTTCTCACATTACGGACAAATGCGGGTAAAGAAGTTAGTCCATGAAACTAATGAAACTAATATTAGGANCAGCTTCCCCCCAATATTATTTGTGGATATGAACATTGACAATATATTAAGAGATGAAATATTTGACCAACACATATTTGACCAACACATAGGTGTAGTGTTAAATAAGCAAGGGTTCCCACATTACGAACGAATGCGGGTAAAGAAGTTAGTCCATGAAACNAATGACATGAATCCTTTTGATCATTGTGTAAGTGCTAGGGCGTCCCCTGGAAGCGCCCTGAATACAGTGAAAAGTGTGCAAGGGCCGCTACACCGGCGCCCGGGTGTAGTGTTAAATAAGCAAGGTTCCCACATTACGGGCGAATGCGGGTAATGAAGTTAGTCCATGAAACTAATGAATCTAATATTAGGATAGGTTCTTGGAATATTGGCACTCTCAATGGTAAATTAATGGAATTAGTTGATATTATGANTTAGGCCTCACACATATTGATCCTCAATTTAGGCTTTCCTGATCATTGCTAGAAATTTTTTTATTCTAATAGTTATATAGAAATTATTATTATTCAGTACTTGTACTAATGTTATGTAGTTAGTCTAAAAAAAATAAATATTAACTATTAAAAATGACCACATGAATATTAAGTGTGTTTCAGGACATGAGAGTTATTTTAGTGTATCACCATTGGGATTTAACAATTAAAATAGTTCACTGGGAAGTAAATAGTGCAATAATTGGTGTTGCATGTTTGATATATTTGTAACGAGACTTTCAATTTAGTTTAAAAGACATGCATCCACTTCATATTGCACTGACTAATACATCATTGAGAAACATCTCATTCCAACTTTAATTAAAGGCCTATTCTTATGACTCAAACATGAGGCATCTAAATAGAGTTTCCTATAACCTCAAACAAGTCCAATCCAAGAAAATATTGACATTATTTCATTCTCAAAATAATTTTTTTTTCTTCCAATATCTTGGTGTATGAGTATCTCAACCAANTGCTAAGGAGATTGATAATTTAGGCTTTAAACTTTGATATTCTTGTAAGAGTTGCACTAGAAATGATATAGGTGTAATTATAGATAAGAGTATGAAAGATAATGTTGTAAAAATTAATAGAGTTGGTGATAAAATTATAGCTCTTAAGATTATCATTGATACTAAGATTTTTAATATTATAAGTATTTATGTTCCTCAAGTAGGTTTAGATACAAGGTCTAAAAATAAATTTTGGAATGACTTAGAAGACTTAATACAAATGATACCTCTTGAAGAAAGAATTTTTTAAATGGACATATCGGTAGATTGGTAGGAGATTTTCAGAAATACTCATTGTGGCTACGGTTTTAGAGTAACTAATGAAGAAGGTAGAGCTATTTTAGATTTTGCTTTAACGCATGTTTTTGTTATTATTAATACTTTATTTAAGAAAAGAGATGAACATTTTATTACTTATAGGAGTGGATCTAATAAAACACAAATTGATTATTTTCTTATGAGAAGAAGAGATCGTCGCGATTGTAAAGATTGTAAAGTAATTCCAAGTGATAATATAAATACATCAACATCGTTTATTAGTTTTAGATTATAAGATTAAGAGTTGTAAAATAAAAAAAACTAAGACTAATCATTGTAGAATTAGATGAAGAAACTCAAAAGACACAAATAAAATTATTTTTATGAGTAAAATTCAAGATTTCAAAATTTGGGATATTCATAAAGAGCAAATGTTATGTGTGATAAAGTAACAAACACTATTAAACAAGTAGAAAAAGATGTGCTTGGAGAATCAAAAGAAAAAGTATTTACAAATAAAAATAGTTGGTGGTAGAATAATAATGTGCAAGAAAAGATAAAATATAAGAAGTTATGTTATAAAAATTGGTTTAAATATAAAAGCTTAAAGAACTGAGAAAAATATCAAACGGCCCGCAGAGAGTCTAAAAGAATAATCTGTGACGCTAAAGATTCTGCTTTTAATGATCTTTATAATAAGTTAGATACTAAGAAGGGTGAAAATATATGTATAAACTAGCCAAAAAAAGAGAAAAGTAAAGATTTAACTCAAGTAAAGTGTATTAAAGATGAAAATCAAAAAGTACTTTTCTCTTAGAAAACTTTTCTTGGAAAAAGATATTCAACATAGGTGGGTGAGTTACTTTGATAAACTTTTTAATGAAGTTTCTGATGATATTCAACATAGGTGGGTGAGTTACTTTGATAAACTTTTTAATGAAGTTTCTGAAAATACCGATTGAACTTAGTGGATGTTAGTATCGTTTTTTTGCGTCGCATTAGCAAAAAAGAAGTTGAGGAGACTTTAAAGAAAACAAAGGGTGGAAAGTCTGTAGGACCTGATAATATCCTAATTGAAGTGTGGAAATATTTGGGAGATTTGGGAGTTTCTTGGCTTACTAANTTTAACTTTTAAAAGCGAGGTGCACCTTTTCGCACATAAGCGAGCATGAGTGTGAAATTTGGGTTTAAATGCTAGATGTGTAAATGCACAGGAATCAAGTGTCATGCATGAAAAGTTCTTCCTTCATTTTGAGTCCTCTTGTTGATGTATCCATTGTGACCTCTAAAGAGCTTGCATATGCTCATTGTTTTGAGATAGATCCAGATATTGTTAAATGGGCTCGACATTCATTCATTTGGAAAAGCTTTAAAACACTGATTTTTGGATTGGTTTATGTGTTGTTTGGAAGGGCTTAAATGCCCCATTTTGGGGCAGATTTTTGATACTATTTGGAAAGGTTTAGATGCATTTTCTTGACTAGATATTTGCTGATTTCGAAGGGAATTTAAGCTTTGCTCCAGTGCTGATTTATTCACCGTTTGGAGAGGATCTAGGCATTACCCTTTGGTGGCTTGTTTTGCTATGGTCTTGGAGGATCTAGATGCAGTTTTTGCATTATAAATTGGCCGTTTCATGAGCGATTTGAACGTTGTTTTGGTTCGATTCCCTTAGACTGTTTTGACTTAATGTATTCGTCAATTTGGAGGGGATTCGTGCGCCTTGTTGGCTTGATTAAGTTTAAACTCGCATTTTTTTTTACGATGTTTTTGTTGAAACTGGTATAGCTGCAATCTCAAGGGCTTTCGGGGGTGGTTTGGAGGTTGTTAGGTTGCGGTTTCTTAATATGTTTTGGTGGCTTTTGGCTCGCTAATTTGGGGCTCAAACCCGTGTTATTTTGGAGAGTTTGAGATATTTTTGGAGGGCTTGTTCTTACTGTTTTGGAAAGTGAAAGCGACACTTTTGGGAATGGTTTTAGATGCGGTTTTGAGGGTCGATCCACCTTTCATTTCTTCGCTCTTTCAGGTGGATTGTTTCCTCCTCTCTCTCACCTCACTTTTGTTTTCTTTTCTTGCTTTTTTGGTTTAATTTATGTGCTTATGTCTGCAACATAAGCGCTTCTATATAACTAAGGTTATATATGAACCATCAAACGAAACTATAAGTTGAATGGTTTTTTTTTGGGTTTCAGGGTGGTGATGACAAAGACATCCAGTGATAGAGCAGAATAATATTGCATCTTATGACATTCAAAACCTACCTAGGGACCCGGTGAAAATGTAAGATAACAATATTATTCACCGACATTAGACTAGCGATAACCCTTGCCTTCTTAGATTGCTGACGATCCTAGTCCGACAGTGTGATCGACTCGTGGACAATTAAACTCATAAAATACAACGATAAGAACAAGTACGTTACTTACAAAATATTTTGACTACTAAAATAGATGCCCATTTTGCTTATATGTATGACAAAATATAAACTTTAAATAATACAATCCGATTGTCCACTTGTCAATTACTTGTACTGGCTAAGGATTACCCTCCTAAGATGGTCTTGTTGGACATTTCTAGTTGAATGTTGGGCTTTATACAGTTGGATGACCGACGGTTGACTACGAAATCTTTCAAGAATGCTAAAATCTGAGCCAACCCGAACCTGAATTCTTATAGTCCCTTCGACTTTTTATTGTTCACTTGTTATTTTCTTTGATATTTCTCCGTGTTTTCTTTTAGTTTTCTTCGAGCTTATTTTGTGAGCCACTAGTAGTTTTCTTTGAGTTTTACGTGAGATGCTTTGTCGTTGGACTTTTATGCACATATATATGCATGTTTGCCCTGCTAGTTAAATTTTCTACTATATTTGTTTGCTTTCACCTGCAACGCTAATCCCATTTGCAGGAGCAGCAGACCCGCCAGATGCATATGTTTATTTTATATTTATAGCATTTTACTTTCTCTACTGCATATTCTATTGTTCTTCTTTACTGTACATTTTACTGTCTTTTCTTTACTGTTGTTTTCCTTACCGCACTATTTACTGCTTTCATTTATTGCACTTCCTACTGTTTTTTTTATTTATGCTTATTATACCTTTTATAATAGGACAGTAGTTTGGTTTTATAGGAGGCACATAGCGACATACCACCGACCAAACAATTGCATGTACACTTAAACCTAACCCTAAACCTACAATCGCTACAACAAGAAGTTTGGAGCTTGAAACAAGTTTTCGTGGGCAACACGATGAAGTAGCAGAACATGTCTACATCAACAAATTCTTTATCTAACTTAATTAACAATTCATAGGATTTCGAGATAGTCGTCTAGCATGACATAAATCCTCACTTTATCTTTAGGCTCCTGCACAATCGTGTTGTGCGACATAAGTCATAACTCACTTTAAGTTCCGAGGTTGTCATGCGGTACGATGTAAATCCTCCTATTTTCTTAGGCTATTCATACGATCGGGCGTCGTGCGAATGTAAGCCATAAATAATAAAACTGGCAGGATGAAACATCAAATAACATCTTCTCAAAATTAAAGCCAAACAAATAAGATAGTTGGAAAGTCATTTGAGGTCCTCAAAGTTTATGACATCCCCTACTTCGTTTCTTTGGACTAAAAAATAAACTGTTCCTATTTTGAGTCGTTCCCTTTTGACTTTCCTGTGTCAATCTTTCAAAACTTAAACTTTAAAATTCTTGAAAGCAAAACCACTGATCTTAATCGAGAGTATTCTTAGGTGACTTCAGTCATTTAAGATGTAATTAACCATAGATGTTTGTCTCTATAGGAAACTTAAGAACCTAGCTTAATATGAACTCTATTTAATATTCCATATTAAATAGGGGAATATGTCGGCTTACAAAAAAATATTTTCGCAGACTAAACAGATGTCATAAATACTTTAGTTTATTTAATTGAGCATCAGTAGCAAGAGTAGTATCTATTCCTCAGGATAGATATATCATTTGCGGTGTTATGCTCGATCATTTAAACTATTGAATATATGAGATCAGTTTGGTCTCGTNTAATGTTTCAAGTGCTATGCATGTAAACATCTTGCTGTTTTGTTACTCACCCCCACCATTCGGAAGATGGAATACTCATATGAATTGCTACATTTACATATTTAATTCCTTGCTATTCACTACAGCCATGCCACTTATGTTCCTAGTTTATGCCTGTTACAAATGATAATTTATATTGCCTCTTGCTTGCCTGCCAAATTCACATGCTATGAACATTTCTTTTCTAGATGTGCTTTGAGTTTGCCGGGTTGATCGATACATAAATTGATTATGGGAACTTTGGTTAGCTATGAATGCCGAATGCCAATGGCGTTTCTTTTTTTATTTGGATACAGCAGAATTAATATGCTAAATCTCTTTGGAAGTCCTATAGAGCATTCAATTATTATTATTATCGGTATGGTTTAAATTATGAAGCAAATTTTGGGTGTTAGATATGTGAATATATGAAAGTTAAGTGGCATGCATGTAAATTTTTTCTATATATGTACATATTTAAATTCCTAAACTATATGTTTACATAGATACCAGTAACTTCATATGTATTTACACATTTAATGCATATATTTTGCTTTTACATTTATACCACTCGTATCTCTCATGTCATATACAATTGTTTAGGCGTTAATATGCAAATACATGGCAATTAAGTGGTATGTAACATTTTCTTGTTTTTTTTTTCTTATGCATTCGAGTGGAAGAGGTAGCGTAGGGGCTGGGCACCTTTGTTGCTGGAGAAGTTTTGCTGCATCTGATTAATAATGGCAAAGATTAGATAATTATTAGCAAGCACTTAAAGCTAAGGCTTGAAATTTAGGGTGCAGAATTTTAAAGTAATGTAGACATGTAGTACGAAGGATTTGTGGGACTGTTTTGAACAATTTTTGTCGCGGCATTTATATACATACCACTCACCTCTTANCTTATGCATTTGAGTGGAAGAGGTAGCGTAGGGGCTGGGCACCTTTGTCGTTGGAGAAGTTTTGNCTTATGCATTTGAGTGGAAGAGGTAGCGTAGGGGCTGGGCACCTTTGTCGTTGGAGAAGTTTTGCTGCATCTGATTAATAATGACAAAGATTAGATAATTATTCGTAAGCAGTTAAAGCTAAGACTTGAAATTTAGGGTGCAGAATTTTAAAGTAATGTAGAAAGGTGGTACGAAGGATTTGTGGGACTGTTTTGAACAATTTTTGTAATGCTGGCATTTATATACATACCACTCACCTCTTATGGATTGAATTGTTCCAATTGATTGGGTTAGGAGGCTGCATCCCTTTTTTTTTCTTTTTGGAAGGTTTGCATACATACCACTTAATGCCTATGCATTTANTCACCTCTTATGGATTGAATTGTTCCAATTGATTGGATTAGGAGGCTGCATCCCTTTTTTTTTCTTTTTGGAAGGTTTGCATACATACCACTTAATGCCTATGCATTTACATATCCAACACCCAAACTTTCTACCAACCAAGAGCTTCATATAATGTGAAATATATATATATATATATATATATGCATCACTGTTTTAACTTTTAAAAGCGAGGTGCACCTTTTCGCGCATATGCGAGCATGAGTGTGAAATTTGGGTTTAAATGCTAGATGTGTAAATGCATAGGAATCAAGTGTCATGCATGAAATTCTCCCTTCATTTTGAGTCCTCTTGTTGATGTATCCATTGTGACCTCTAAAGAGCTTGCATATGCTCATTGTTTTGNGTTCTCCCTTCATTTTGAGTCCTCTTGTTGATGTATCCATTGTGACCTCTGAAGAGCTTGCATGTGCTCATTGTTTTGAGATAGATCCAGATATTGTTAAATGGGCTCAACATTCATTGATTTGGAAAAGCTTTAAAACACTGATTTTTGGATTGGTTTATGTGTTGTTTGAAAGGGCTTAAATGCCACAATTTGGGGCAGATTTTTGTTACTATTTGGAAAGGTTTAGATGCATTTTCTTGACTAGATATTTGCTGATTTCGAAGTGAATTTAAGCTTTGCTCCAGTGCTGATTTATTCACCGTTTGGAGAGGATTTAGGCATTACCCTTTGGTGGCTTGTTTTGCTATGGTCTTGGAGGATCTAGATGCAGTTTTTGCATTATAAATTGGCCGTTTCATGAGCGATTTGAGCGTTGTTTTGGTTCGATCCCCTTAGACTGTTTCGACTTAATGTATTCGTCAATTTGGAGGGGATTTGTGCACCTTGTCGGCTTGATTAAGTTTAAACTCGCGTTTTTTTACGACGTTTTTGTTGAAACCGGTATAGCTGCAATATGGAGGTTGTTAGGTTGCAGTTTCTTAATATGTTTTGGTGGCTTTTGGCTCGCTAATTTGGGGCTCAAACACGTGTTATTTTGGAGAGTTTGAGATATTTTTGGAGGGCTTGTTCTTATTGTTTTGGAAAGTGAAAGCGACACTTTTGGGAATGGTTTTAGATGCGGTTTTGAGGGTCGATCCACCTTTCATTTCTTCGCTCTTTAAGGTGGATTGTTTCCTCCTCTCTCTCACCCTACTTTTCTTTTCTTTTATTGCTTTTTGGTTTAATTTAGGTGCTTATGTCTGCAACATAAGCGCTCATATATAACTTAGGTTATATATGAACCATCAAAGAAAGCTATAAGTTGGATGATTCTTTTTGGGGTTTTTGGGTGGTGATGACAAGAACATCCAGTGATAGAGCAAAATAATATTGCATCTTACGACATCCAGAACTGACCCAGAGACTCGGTGAAAATGTAAGATAACAATATTATTCACCGACACTAGACTAGCGATAACCCTTGCCTTCTTAGGTTGCTGACGACCCTAGTTCGATAGTGTGATCGACTCGTGGACAATTAAACTCATAAAATACAACGATAAGAACAAATACATTACTTACAAAATATTTTGACTACTAAAATAGATGTCCATTTTGCTTATATGTATGACAAAATATAAACTTTAAATAATACAATCCGATTGTCCACTTGTCAATTATTTGTACTGGCTAAGGATTACCCTCCTAAGATGGTCTTGTTAGACATTTTTAGTTGAATGTCGGGCTTTATACAGTTGGATGACCGGATGACTATGAAATCTTTCGGGAATGCTAAAATCTGAGCCAACCCGAACCTGAATTCTTATAGTCCACTTTGGCTTTTTATTGTTCACTTGTTATTTTCTTCGATATTTCTCCGTGTTTTCTTTTAGTTTTCTTCGAGCTTATTTTGTGAGTCACTTGTAGTTTTCTTCGAGTTTTACGTGAGATGCTTTGTCGTTGGACTTTTATACACATATATATGCATGTTTGCCCTGCCAGTTAAATTTTCTACTATACTTGTTTGCTTCCACCTGCAACGCTAATCCCATTTGTAGGAGCAGCAGACCCGCCGGGTGCATATGTTTATTTTATATTTATAGCATTTTACTTTCTCTATTGCACATTCTACCATTATTCTTTACTGTATATTTTACTGTTTTTTCTTTACTGTTGTTTTCCTTACCGCACTATTTACTGCTTTCATTTATTGCACTTCCTACTGATTTTTTTATTTATGCTTATTATACCTTTTATAATAGGAGGACAATTGTCTGGTTTTATAGGAGGCACATAGCGGCATACCACCGACCAAACAATTGCATGTACACTTAAACCTAACCCTAAACCTACAATCGCTACAACAAGAAGTTTGGAGCTTGAAACAAGTTTTCGTGGGCAGCACGATGAAGTAGCAGAACATGTCTACATCAACAAAATCTTTATCTAACTTAATTAACAATCTATAGGATTTCGAGATAGTCGTCTAGCATGACATAAATTCTCACTTTTTTTTTAGGCTTCTGCACAATCGTGTTTTGCAGCATAAGTCATAACTCACTTTAGGTTCCGAGGTTGTCATGCGGTATGGTGTAAATCCTCCTATTTTCTTAGGTTATTCACACGATCGGGCGTCGTGCGAATGTAAGCCCTAAATAATAAAACTGGCAGGATGAAACATCAAATAACATCTTCTCAAAATTAAAGCCAAACAAATAGGATAGTTGGAAAGTCATTTGAGATCCTCCTCAAAGTCTGTGATATCCCCTACTTTGTTTCTTTGGACTAAAAAATAAACTGTTCCTATTTTGTGACGTTCCTTTTGACTTTCCTGTGTCAATCTTTTAAAACTTAAACTTTGAAATTCTTGAAAGCAAAACCACTGATCTTAATTGAGAGTATTCTTAGGTGACTTCGGTCATTTAAGATGTAATTAACCATAGGGGTTTGCTTCTATAGGAAACTTAAGAACCTAGCTTAATATGAACTCTATTAATCTTCCATATTAAATAGGGGAATATGTCGGCTTATAAAAAAATGGTTTCGCAGACTAAACAGATGTCATAAATACTTTAGTTTATTTAATTGAGTGTCAGTAACAAGAGTAGTATCTATTCCTCGGGATAGATACATCATTTGCGGTGTTATGCTCGATCATTTAAACTATTGAATATATGAGATCAGTTTGGTCTCGTATTTTTAANATATAAATTGGCCGTTTCATGAGCGATTTGAACGTTGTTTTGGTTCGATCCCCTTAGACTGTTTCGATTTAATGTATTCGTCAAGTTGGAGGGGATTTGTGCACCTTGTTGGCTTGATTAAGTTTAAACTCGTGTTTTTTTTAACGACGTTTTTGTTGAAACCGGTATAGCTGCAATCTCGAGGGTTTTTGGGGGTGGTTTGGAGGTTGTTAGGTTGCGGTTTCTTAATATGTTTTGGTGGCTTTTGGCTCGCTAATTTGGGGCTCAAACACGTGTTATTTTGGAGAGTTTGAGATATGTTTTGTGGGCTTGTTCTTACTGTTTTGGAAAGTGAAAGCGACACTTTTGGGAATGGTTTTAGATACGATTTTGAGGGTCGATCCACCTTTCATTTCTTCGTTCTTTCAGGTGGATTGTTCCCTCCTCTCTCTCACCCTATTTTCTTTTCTTATCTTGCTTTTTGGTTTAATTTAGGTGCTTATGTTTGCAACATAAGCGCTCATATATAACTTAGGTTATATATGAACCATCAAACAAAGTTATAAGTTGGATGGTTCTTTTTGGGGTTTCAGGGTGGTGATGACAAAGACATCTAGTGATAGAGCAGAATAATATTGTATCCTACGACATCCAGAACCGACCCAGGGACCCGGTGAAAATGTAAGATAACAATATTATTCACCGACACTAGACTAGCGATAACCCTTGCCTTCTTAGGTTGCTGACGCCCCTAGTTCGACAGTGTGATCGACTCGTGGATAATTAAACTCATAAAATACAACGATAATAACAAATACGTTACTTACAAAATATTTTGACTACTAAAATAGATGTCCATTTTGCTTATATGCATGACAAAATATAAACTTTAAGTAATACAATTCGATTGTCCACTTGCCAATTACCTGTACTGACTAAGGATTGCTCTCCTTAGATGGTTTTGTTGGACATTTCTAGTTGAATGTCGGGCTTTATACAGTTGGATGACCGACGGTTGACTTCAGAATCTTTCGGGAATGCTAAAATCTGAGCCAACCTGAACCTGAATTCTTATAGTTCACTTCGGCTTTTTATTGTTCACTTGTTATTTTCTTCGATATTTCTCCGTGTTTTCTTTTAGTTTTCTTCGAGCTTATTTTGTGAGCCACTTGTAGTTTTCTTCGAGTTTGACATGAGATGCTTTGTCGTTGGACTTTTATATACATATATATGCATGTTTGCCCTGCTAGTTAAATTTTCTACTATACTTGTTTGCTTCCACCTGCAACGCTAATCCCATTTGCAGGAGCAGCAGACCCGCCGGATGCATATGTTTATTTTATATTTATAGCATTTTACTTTCTCTACTGCACATTCTATTGTTCTTCTTTACTGTACATTTTACTGTCTTTTCTTTATTGTTGTTTTCCTTACCGCACTATTTACTGCTTTCATTTCTTGCACTTCCTACTGTTTTTTTTATTTATGCTTATTATACCTTTTATAATAGGAGGACAGTAGTCTGGTTTTATAAGAGACACATAACGGTATACCACCGACCAAACAATTGCATGTACACTTAAACCTAACCCTAAACCTACAATCGCTACAACAAGAAGTTTGGAGCTTGAAACAAGTTTTCGTGGGCAGCACGATGAAGAAGTAGCAGAACAGGTCTACATCAAAAAAACCTTTATTAAACTTAATTAACAATCCATAGGATTTTGAGATAGTCGTCTAGTATGACATAAATCCTCACTTTATCTTTAGGCTCCTGCACAATCGCGTTGTGCAGCATAAGTCATAACTCGCTTTAGGTTTCGAGGTTGTCATGCGGTACGGTGTAAATCCTCTTATTTTCTTAAGCTATTCACACGATCGGGTGTCGTGCGAATGTAAGTCCTAAATAATAAAACTGACAGGATTAAACATCAAATAACATCTTCTCAAAATTAAAGCCAAACAAATAGGATAGTTGGAAAGTCATTTGAGGTCCTACTCAAAGTCTGTGACATCCCTTACTTCTTCGTTTCTTTGGACTAAAAAATAAACTGTTCCTATTTTGAGCCGTTCCCTTTTGACTTTCCTATGTCAATCGTTTAAAACTTAAAATTTGAAATTCTTGAAAGCAAAACCACTGATCTTAATCGAGAGTATTCTTAGGTGACTTCGGTCATTTAAGATGTAATTAACCATAGGGGTTTGCCTCTATAGGAAACTTAAGAACCTAGCTTAATATGAACTCTATTTAATCTTCCATATTAAATAAGGGAATATGTCGGCTTATAAAAAAATGGTTTCGCAGACTAAACAAATGTCATAAATACTTTAGTTTATTTAATTGAGCATCAGTAGCAAGAGTAGTATCTATTCCTCGGGATATATACATCATTTGCGGTGTTATGCTCGATCATTTAAACTATTGAATATATGAGATCTCTGTGTGTGTGTGTGTGTGTGTGTGTGTGTGTGCGGGCGGGCGGGAAGGCGG
>JXCR01077890.1:79492-140009 GCA_002079205.1 Phalaenopsis hybrid cultivar
GGTTTCTTTCATGCTAAATTCTCCTTGAAATTCATTTTAAATTCTTGTGCTTTATTATATATTGTTTATGCTACTAACCCATGCAGTTGTAGCAGGAGCGCCATGTACATACCCCATAATTTATTTATTGCACTTTTACTACTTTACTTTACATCATATCCTTACTCATGTATGCTTTGTTTTAATTCCAAAACAAAACAAAAGAAATAGACTTTCACATTTAATAACACGGATTTAAATCCTTTTGAACGCACTTAACTTACTCTTTTTGAGTTCACAAGAATCTCTTTGATCAGGAAATCTACGGTTGCTAACGAGAATCCTTCGATCTAAATAAGTTTAACTGCTTGTTTAAACTAAGTAAATTCAAATAAAATGATGATGCCAAGACAATAGAACCGTGAGAACTTGACCAGTGTTGCTTAAATTAAAATTCCCGCAAACATTCGAGCAAATAATGACAAATAAAACCAAAACATAATGCATGAGCACACATAAACCTTGAAGCTGTCACCTCGATGAGGAGCATTAGAGCAACTCATGGCAGATGGAGGGGGACGATCTACAACAACTAAATAAATCTACATCAGTTAAACCATTCCTTAGAATTAAGCAAACAAGCCGTAAGACTTGAGATTGTCTGCTTAGTGCGACATAAACCCTCACTTTGTCATTTAAGGTTTTGTACGTTGTGCAATATAAGACCTAACCCACTTTAGGATTATTAGGTCATCGTCTGATATGATGTAAATCTTCCTATCTTCCAGACTATTTGCATAATTGGATGTTATGCAAATGTAAGCTCTGTAATTAATAATTGGCAAGACTGAACATAAATGATTTTGCTTTGAAAATATACAACCCAACAGTAGGTTAACTTGGGAAGTCGTTGAGGTTCGCCTCTATCCTGTAACATTCCCTAGTTTTTACTCCTTTGATTCCTAAAATACTTGTTCTTACTTGATCCTTTCCCACTTGCCATTCCATACAAACTACCTTGAAAACCTAAACATTGAGCATCTTGAAGATGAAACCTTTGATCTTGATTGAGAGTTTTCATAAATGACTTCAGTCATTTAGGAAGTAATTAACTATTGGGTTTTGCCCTTATAGAAAATTTTAAGAATTCAGGTAAAATAAATATTGCCTAATTTTTCTATATTAGGTAGGGGAACCTGTTGGTCGTACACAATGTTTGCGGACCAAACAAATGTCATAAGCTTCTTTAGTTTATATGATCGAGACCACTATCAGGTAATACACCCATCTCTAGAGACGGTGTATTGCTTATAGTGTTGTAGTTGATCACTTAAACTATGAAATGCATGAGATCTTGTTAATCTCATATTTTTCAAAATTAAAATTATATCTACATTAAATCCCAAAATTTACTTTCCAAAAACACCTTTAAAGCGGCCGACACATTGCTTTTCATATTGTCTTTGAATTTATAAAAATTGGAAATCTAGGATGATTGATATAATAATAAGTTCAATTATCTCTTCCTCATCAAGTTATTTATATTATCTTTGTGCTCAAAACAACTTGTATCATTAGTCACTCGTAAATATTATAAGAAGTACTGGTGCAATTTTATTTATTTTACAGTAAGTTGCATTCAACTTGCATCATATGAGTACCTCATATACATTTAATGTTCTAAGGTTTCTCTATTAGCTACATCAACACCAATGGCTCCTATGATGAATTTTATCATCCCAATTAGTTTTACTTATGACCTCACTAAAAATGGGGCTTGCTCTCTGATAGGCAAATTGCCAACCATACGATTAACTAGATACTCTCTAAGGTATCTTTCTCTATTGCAAGAAAGACTTTAAGTATACGATACTCTTCAATTAATGTGCTCCTACTTATTATGATACAATTAGAATTGAGGAGTTCCCTTGTTCTTAGGATTCTTCCGAGTAAGAGTGGATATTTTAAAGTATTTCTTTTAAACCACAACCAAAATAATTACAAAATACTATCTCAAAGGAAAAAAAACTAAAGCATCCTAAAATATATCAAAAAGAGGTAAGGTAAGCCTCTATTATTCATCATAGTGGGGCAAACCATATGGACCTCAATAGTAGAAATTTATTATTATGGACTTCTAATAATGAGGGGGATAACTAAACACTTATATGGTTCTAGTTTTCTCTTCCACGGTGTAGTAATGACTCAGCCTCTTAAAAAAACTTTTTTCTCTTTGATAAACTTGGACGTGCATTGCAAAAGGGCCTCAATGTAGAGGGTGCATTTTTTCTATTGATAATTTATACACTCTAGGTTGTACTTCAAGGATAAAGACAACTTTGGTGAGATCGATATCACCATCAATGACCTTGTAGGATGACTTGGTAATCAATGATCACAAGTTCTATCTTAGTAAATTAATTATTATAATTACTTAAGAGCTCACCCTCCTTGTATTAGATGCATAATAGTGATTGAGAGGCTTTTAATGGACATTAAAAAGCAATAAATTAAGGAAAATATAAAAAGAGCTCTACCCCTTTCAGAGAAGGGGGTGGAGTAGAAAGTCCTGAGCTTAGAGCTAGATTGGGAGGAGCTGAATTTTAATGTTGTTTTGCATAATAGGTATGGCTAATACTGCTCGCTCCCACAACTGTTGGCCACCATCGACCACCGTTCACTGACCATCCCTTCTCATGACTATCAATGAACCATGTAGGGTAATAAAGTACAATACAACAATGCAAACCGAATATGGTGCAACAATGTGCCCCAAATATTATGCAATGACACACTCTTAATACGGTGCAACAATGTGCCACAAATATTATGCAATGACACACCTAAATACAATGAAATGATGCACCCCAAATATTATGCAATGATGCACTCCAAATATGGTGCTACGGTGCTCCCCAAATATGGTGCTACGATGCTCCCTGAAGATTGTGCAACGATGCATCACGAAGAAGGTGCAATGTGGCATCCTGAAGACAGTGCAATGGCGTACTCCGAAGACAGTGTAACAACACACCCCAAAGACGATGTAATAATGCACCCTGAGTACGGTGTAAATCCTTGCCATAACTGCTTACAACTGTCGTGCTTAGAATATGGTGACCTTCTTCAAGCTGTTGAAGTTCTCTCCACACAGCTCCCCACAATGGCCTACAATCTACGTGATTCACTACAACAAGAGCCTATCTTATGGCCTTGGAGGTTAAAAGATGCTACTATAGCACTCCATTACGTCCAATGTGACCAATTATGACTTATGTGGCTCACAACTCATAGAACTACCAACTCTAGCCTCAATGACCAATGAATTTCATTGTAGCTCCCAACTTCCGCTTTTGTTGCCTATGGACATTATTGAAGCCCCCACTCTGACCTCTATGACCTACGAACTTTATTGCAACTTACCTCTACGACATATGTGATAAACTATGGTTTATGTGATCCATGGCTCATGCGACTCCCAACCACGACATCTAGGTCATACGAACATTATTACATTTCACTGTTATGACCTATGTGACCAACTACGACCTACGTGAACCACAACTCATGCAGCCTCTAACTCTGGAAATTGTGGCAAGTGGACATTATTGCAGCTCACTAGTACGACCTACATGATCAATTGTGACATACATGATTCACAACTCATACAACTCCTAACTCCGACATCTGCGAATGAACTTTATCGCAACACACCATTACAACCTATGGGACTGACTACAACCTAAGTCCACTGCTCATGTAGCCCCCAACTGTGGCCTTTATGACCTGTAAATATTGTTGCGGCTCATTACTACAACATGCATAACCATTTATGGTATATATGGTCCACAACTCCTGTAGCTCCCTACTACGGCCTCTGTGACCAACTGACGCACTCAAAGCAATCATATTATGACCTACTACACGTGGTCAATAACTCATGTAAACCTTAACTCTAGCCTTTATGGTTTGTGAATGTTATTGCACCTAATCACTATGGCCTGCGTAACCAATTACGGACTATGGTCCACAGCTCATATAGCTGCCTACTATGGCCTCCGTGGTCAGTAGAAACTTCTGAAGCAATCATCTATGACTTACATTAACAACTACTATCACAACATTCAAGTACGACATCTACGACAATTTAATGCTACAGCCACCGTATATAATATTCACCACGAGCAACTACCTCCATAGCAATCGACTATGACCTTCATGGTCTATTACGACTATCCTTACAAAAAAACGTATACATAATGGATTACTTCAATTGGGTCTGGCACTGTGATCTTTTCATTTTCCAGTGTTTTCTTACTAAAAAAATATGGTCTCTCCACCTGCCACTCTTTTTATTTGTGTATTGGATTCACATACTACACTACGACGATAATTTATTGCTCTGTCATACTGGANGATGGGGCTCTTTTAAATTTTCTGTGTGACTTTTCCATGAGTTTAACTGAGGCTTAAAGGTTGGGAAAGCGCCACCCAAAAAATTTGGAAAACAAATTGAATTTTGCTCAATTTCAGAAGCATGGGTTTAATGGTGAGATCTTATCTTGTTTGATCATCAATATTAGGTTTAGATTAATAAATTGAGTTGGAGCCAACAAAAAAAAATCAAGTGAGTGAAAGTAAATCATGAAAATCAAGTCTTTGAATTCATAATAGTTCTATTTGAGTTATAGAAAGTACTGCGAGAGTATCATAAGAAATGAGTGAAAGAGATTAGGCTTTTAAGATGACATATTTCTTGATTTTGGATTGTCAAAAGAGAGAGAAAATAGAGATAAAAATCACAAATAGCACAAATGACTTTAGTGATTTAGCCATCTTATATCTGTTATAAAAAGTGAGAAAAAACTTTCTCACTAAATGGTTCAGAAATGAGTATTATTATTATTATTATTATTATTATTATTATTATTATTATTTATGTGCTCTTATAGGAATAATAGTTTGAAGTTTAAAATAGCTTTATTGTATACCTGAATTTATGTCTCCCTATAGTTTTATGAGTTAGGGTATGTATAAGTGTTAAGGTACCCATACAATATCCTCGGCCTATGTTGACCTCATCATGATTTTGTAAAAAATAAGTGTCATGGGATTTCATATAGTTAGTGGGCTAACTCAATGTGCTTGAAATGCATTGGGCGATTTCATAGTTGGTAAATCAATTTTGTTCATGAGAGCCATTATAGGCCAAAAAATTTTTAAGGGGTGATAATCATTTTTATCCTACCAACACACTTTCATTGGGAGGTGAAGGTTTTTGGTGATTAGAATTGTAATAGCCATCACGATCAAGCAGTATTTGTACTTTGATAGTTGATACATGCTAGAAAATTCGCGATGATAGAGTAGCAAATTATCATATTGGCATGATACGAAGTCTTGACACACACTCGAAAAAAAAAACAACTAATAATGACATCAGAAGTTTTTATGCGAAAAACACGGAAAGGGAAAAACCACGGGGCATAACCCGATTGAAGAGTTTTCATAGAAAAAGATGATTACATTTGCAACCACTTATTCCACAGACAGGAAAATGTTACTATGTTTCACAAATTACAACGTCGATGTGCTGACAAATTTTTTTGCTGCGAACGAGCGGCGACCAATAGCGATTGGAGGCGTCTGGTTGATGATGGTCGATGGTGGTTGGTGGTGATCACTAGCGGTCGGCGGTGGTAGACAGAGNGAGTGCGAGAGAGATTAGTGAGGAGAGAAAGAGTGAAGGAAGATGAAGAGCGACGCTTAACCGACCAAACACAATTACTGACATCACCAAATTGCTATGTCCCCACTCCATCTGTTTCTCTGCAATGCTAAACATCAATGTGGCTCTTTTAAATTTTTGCTGTGTGACTTTTCTTTGAGTTTAACTGAGGCTTAAAGGTTGGGAAAGCGCCACCCAAAAAAATTGGAAAACAAATTGAATTTTGCTCCATTTAGTTCAATTTCAGAAGCATGGGTTTAATGGTGAGATCTTATATTGTTTGATCATTAATATTAGGTTTAGATTAATAAATTGAGTTGGAACCAACATAAAAAATCAAGTGAGTGAAAGTAAATCATGAAAATCAAATCATTGAATTCATAGTAGTCCAATTTGAGTTATAGAAAGTACTGCGAGAGTATCGTAAGAAATGAGTGAAAGAGATTAAGCTTTTAAGAAGACATATTTCTTGATTTTGGATTGTAAAAAGAGAGAGAAAAAAGAGAGAGATAAAAATCACAAAAAGCACAAATGACTTTAGTGATTCAGCCATCTTACATATATTATAAAAAGAGCGAGAAAAAACTTTCTCACTAAATGGTTTAGAAATGAGTATTATTATTATTATTATTATTATTATTTATGTGCTCTTATAAGAATAATAGTTAGAAGTTTAAAATAGCTTTATTGTATACCTAAATGAGTTAGAGCATGTATAAGTGTTAAGGTACCCATACAATATCCTCGGCCTATGTTGACCTCATCATGATTTTGTAAAAAATAAGAGTCATGGGATTTCATATGGTCAGTAGGCTAACTCAATGTGCTTGGAATGCATTGGGCGACTTCATTGTTGGTAAATCAATTTTGTTCATGAGAGCCATTATAGGCCAATAAAATGTTTAAGAGGTGATAATCAATTTTATCCTACCAACACAATTTCATTGGGAGGTTAAGGTTTTTGGTGATTAGAATTGAAATAGCCATCACGATCAAGCAGTATTTGTTCTTTGATAGTTGATGCATGTTAGAAAATTCACGATAATAGAGTAGCATATTATCATATTGGCATGATACGAAGTCTCGACACAAACTCGGAAAAAAAACAATTAATAATGACACCAGAAGTTTTTATGTGAAAAACACAGAAAGCGAAAAACCACGGGGCGTAACCCAGCTGAAGAGTTTTCATAGAGAAAGATGATTACATTTGCAACCACTTGTTCCACAGACAGAAAAAGGTTACTAGGTTTCCCAAATTACAACGTTGATGTGCTGAAATTTTTTTTTTCTATGAACGAGCGACGACCAATAGCGATTGGAGGCGTCCGGTTGATGGTAGTTGATGTTTATCGATGGCGAACGGCGGTGGTAAACAGAGATTGGCGGTGATCGACGACTATTGGTGATGGTCAGCGAAAGTCATTGGTGGTCGACGAAGATCAACAGTTGTCAACGACAATCGGCAAAACTCGACGACGACCGTCGGTGGTCGACTCAGATCAATGGTGGACGACTGTGGTAGTGCTGGACTTCAGCTCATTTTCAAAGCTTAAAGCTCTTCCTCATATCTTAAACTCTTCGCCCTCTCATGTGGGGGGTGAGTCTCTATTTATAGTGTTCTGGGTGCAATTAATGGATGAATATGAATCCCTTTGATCAGATAGTTTAGAGAATTTCCTTCAATTAGATAACATTTGATGGACATATAAATGTCTTAATGATATCTGAATTGAGCAATCTTGGACTCGCTAGATTTGTTTTGTCGATACACTCGATTCGACTACAAACTTGTTATATTCTACATTCATTTTACCTTTTAAATATGTCTGAAAAGCTTGATTTGAGTCAGATTGGACTAATTTTGATATCATTGGGCTCGCCTCGTTGAACCGGTCAATTTGACTGTAAGTTTGCTGAAATCAAAGCTCTTGATGCCTTTTTATTAATATTTGAATATTTCTTGCTCAAAAGATTGCCCTGAAACCCGCACTCTGCCTCAAGATTCATAATAAATGAAGAAAATCTATTTGAGTCATATCAATGGTCATTATTGATTATCAACCACGCGAGCAGGATATTCGAGAGCTATTTTATACAACTTGGAACACACCCCCTTTTACCCTTATGACCACTTGAATGCGATATAACCAATAGGCTGCTTTTTGCACAAAAACCTCTCAAAACCTCGGAGATATTCCAAATCATATTTCAGAATCTTCAACATATTCCACACATACCACATGCAAGAGAACACAAAGGCCTCTCACATCCTCGGAGATGCTCCAAATCATATTTCATAATATTCAACATATTCCCCCACATTTCACATGCAAGAGAACTTAAACCGAATTTTTCTACATAAATATAAACAAAGACAGCCTTTTTGAAAAAATATATAATGGAAAAAAAAAATAATAATAATAATAATAATAATAATGATAATAATAATATATGAAGGATTGAGATGTGGCATGTCATACTAAATATCTAGGGGCCTCCATCAACTAAAGTCATTGCCATTCACACTAGGTAGTTAATAGTTATTGGAAGCTATAGCTGCTTTGGATACAAATGGCTTGGTTTGTTTCTAGTTGCATTCATGGCACCATCTCTTTTATTATCTCATGGAATACAGCTAGCATGTGTGGGACTCCTCAGGATTCAAAAAACCATTAAATTAACGAATTATCTACATATCTTTTCGATCTTTTGAATCTACATGATTGTTGAATATTTGGAATCTCGTATTGTTCGTGATATCATACAGTTCAGTATAAGATCCCGGACGTCTCTCGCTTGAGAAGGAAGGCACGAGAAAAAATGAGAGAGACAGATGAACTCAGATCCATAGAGACTATTCTCTCTCCTCCCTAGAACAATGTGTTCATCTTTCTGCTATAGGCTAGCTGATCTCGTCTTGGTGTAAGGTTAGATGTTGGTGATGCGATGGGTGTCATTTGGCTCGGATGGTGGATTTTAACTAGTAAATTGTTAGATAGATTTATTGATCATTGGACACTATTTTTGGTTGGATCGGGCCGGTTTGAATGATTAGAAGTGGATCTGATCACTTCGGCAAGTAGGCACGAGGAAAATGCATCGTATAAGAGGGGCTCGACTCAGCCTGTCCTATGATTAGCAACTCGGTTTTTTTTGAGAAACAGGTCTGATTTAGTAATTTAGTATTTTTATATACAATATCTAATAACAACTGAACTTTAATTTTTACATACTTGTCATTATCAATATGCATGAAATGATTGGTTTTTTTTATGTGATATCAAAAATTTGGTTGGTATAAATGTAATAATTAAACTTTAGATGTTAGATATGTAAATACATAAGAACTGGGTGATATGCATGTAAATGTCATATAATATATTTAAGGGTGTAAACGAGGCGAACACGAGCGAGCCCAGACTCTGCTCGTGCTCGGCTCGTTTATATTCCGAGCTCAAAAAGTGTGTTCGTGTTCAGCTCGTTTGTTTAGCGAGCCGAACACGAGTCGTTCACAAACAAAAAGTCGTTTTGAAAACCCTAATCACGTAGTCATAAGATGTTAAGAATTGAGACAAGATTTAAAACATCATTTGAATCTAATTTAATAAATTTTATCNGCGTAGTCATAAGATGTTAAGAATTGAGACAAGATTTAAAACATCATTTGAATCTAATTTAATATTTTTTTTTTCTATTTTCTTAATTAATACTTTTAATTGATTATAAATCTTTATAGATTTGTAGTCAATTAAATTTTTTTAAAAATAGTACTCATCAAAGCTATATTTATATAATTAACAGTATTTTGGGCCAAAACGAGCCGAACACGAACAAACAAATATTTCTTCTTGTTGTCCATGTTCGGCCCATTAACATAGCAAACGAGCTGAACACGAGATTTTTAATGAGCCAAACACGCCGAACACGAGCTGTTCGCAAATAACAGCAGTTTTGACAGCCCTATGTGCATAATTGCAAGTAAGAACAATTTTATTAGACTATCAATGCACAAGTCCAGAAGCTTAATGCAAGCAATCATGTCCACATTTTAGTTCTCAAATGCCTCCGGATATTCTAATCGCAGTATCTACCATGTGAAAATGGNTATATATACAGGCTACCAGCCGACTCTACCCCTAGTTTGATTAGAGTGGTTAGCTCGAGGACTATAGCATTTGACAAAACACATATAACACCGTAAACTTACCAAAAATCCTTGTGCTACGCGTTTACTTTTGAATGTTAAGTAGACCTAATTGCATGAAAAGCTAAGATAATTTTTGATGAAATCTTATAAAGGTCCACAAACTAATCACTTGGATCAATGTTAGGAGTTACCCTACCTTGGATTACCAGGTTGGTGGCTTTTACTGGTGTTGGATTGAAAAGCACATAGCTCAGCTCTGAGCCCCTACCTTCACTAATTTCTTACACTTAGTCCCAGTTTCCCACGTGTGGCATTGGGTTTTGTTTTACTCGCTTGTATTTTTTTCGACGACTTGTTTTGGGTTTCTTTCATGCTAAATTCTCCTTGAAATTTATTTTAAATTCTTGTGTTTTATTATATATTGTTTATGCTACTAACCCATGCAGTTGTAGCAGGAGCGCCATGTACATACCCCATAATTTATTTATTGCACTTTTACTACTTTACTTTACATCATATCCTTACTCATGTATGCTTTGTTTTAATTCCAAAACAAAACAAAAGAAATACACTTTCACATATAATAACACAGATTTAAATCCTTTCGAACGCACTTAACTTACTCCTTTTGAGTTTATAAGAATCTCTTAGATAAGGAAATCTACGGTTGCTAACGAGAATCCTTCGATCTAAATAAGTTTAGCAGCTTGTTTAAACTAAGTAAATTCAAATAAAATGGTGATGCCAAGACAATAGAACCATGAGATCTTGACCAGTGTTGCTTAAATTAAAATTCCAGCAAACATTCAAGCAAATAATGACAAATAAAACCAAAACATAATGCATGAGCGCACATAAACCTTGAAGTTGTCACCTCGATGAGGAGCATTGGAGCAAGTCATGGCAGATGGAGGGGGGCGATCTACAACAACTAAATAAATCTACATTAGTTAAACCATTCCTTAGAATTAGCAAACAAGCCGTAAGAATCGAGATTGTCTGCTTAATGCGACATAAACCCTCACTTTATCTTTTAAGGTTTTGTACGTTGTGCAATATAAGACCTAACTCACTTTAGGATTATTAGGTCATCGTCTGATATGATGTAAATCTTCCTATCTTCCAAGCTATTTGCATAATTGGATGTTATGCAAATGTAAGCTCTGTAATTAATAATTGGCAAGACTAAACATATATGATTTTGCTTTAAAAAATATACAGCCCAACAGTAGGATAACTTGGGAAGTCGCTGAGGTTCGCCTCTGTCCTGTAACATTCCCTAGTTTTTACTCCTTTGATTCCTAAAATACTTGTTCTTACTTGATCCTTTCCCACTTGCCATTCCATACAAACTACCTTGAAAACCTAAACATTGAGCATCTTGAAGATGAAACCTTTGATCTTGATTGAGAGTTTTCATAAATGACTTCAGTCATTTAGGAAGTACTTAACTATTGGGGTTTGTTCTTATAGAAAATTTTAAGAATCCAGGTAAAATAAATCTTGCCTAATTTTTCTATATTAGTTAGGGGAACATGTTGGTCGTACACAATGTTTGCAGACCAAACAAATGTCATAAGCTTCTTTAGTTTATATGATCGAGACCACTATCAGGTAATACACCCATCTCTCGAGACGGTGTATTGCTTATAGTGTTGTAGTTGATCACTTAAACTATGAAATGTATGAGATCTTGTTAATCTCATATTTTTCAAAATTAAAATTATATCTACATTAAATCCCAATATTTACCTTCCAAAAACACCTTGAAAACGGCCGACACATTGCTTTTCATATTGTCTTTGAATTTATAAAAATTGGAAATTTAGGATGATTGATATAATAATAAGTTCAATTATCTCTTCCTCATCAAGTTATTTGTATTATCTTTGTGCTCAAAACAACTTGTATCATTAGTCACTCATAAATATTATAAGAAGTACTGGTGCAATTTTATTTATGTTACAGTAAATTGCATTCAACTTGCATCATATGAGTACCTCATATCCATTTAATGTTCTAAGGTTTCTCTATCATCTACATCAACACCAATGGCTCCTATGATGAATTTTATCATCCCAATTAGTTTTACTTATGACCTCACTAAAAATGGGGCTTGCTATCTGATAGGCAAATTGCCAACCATACGATTGACTAGATACTCTCTAAGGTATCTTTCTCTATTGCAAGAAAGACTTTAAGTATACGATACTCTTCAATTAATGTGCTCTTACTTATTATGATACAATTAGAATTGAGGAGTTCCCTTGATCTTAGGATTCTTCCGAGTAAGAGTGGATATTTTAAAGTATTTCTTTTAAACCACAACCAAAATAATTACAAAATACTATCTCAAAGGAAAAAAAACTAAAGCATCCTAAAATATATCAAAAAGAGGTAAGGTAAGCCTCTATTATTCATCATAGTAGGGCAAACCATATGGAACTCAATAGTAAAAATTTATTATTATGGACTTCTAATAATGAGGGGGATAACAAAACACTTATATGGTTCTAGTTTTCTCTTCCACGGTGTAGTAATGACTCAGCCTCTTAAAAAAACTTTTTTCTCTTTGATAAACTTGGACGTGCATTGCAAAAGGGCCTCAATGTAGAGGGTGCATTTTTTCTATTGATAATTTATACACTCTAGGTTGTACTTCAAGGATAAAGACAACTTTGGTGAGATTGATATCACCATCAATGATCTTGTAGGATGACTTGGTAATCAATGATCACAAGTTCTATCTTAGTAAAGTAATTATTATAATTACTTAAGAGCTCACCCTCCTTGTATTAGATGCATAATAGTGATTGAGAGGATTTTAATGGACATTAAAAAGCAATAAATTAAGGAAAATATAAAAAGAGCTCTACCCCTTTCAGAGAAGGGGGTAGAGTAGAAAGTTCTGAGCTTAGAGCTGATTGGGAGGAGCTGAATTTTAATGTTGTTTTGCATAATAGGTATGGCTAATACTGCTCGCTCCCACAACTGTTGGCCACCATCGACCACCGTTCACTGACCATCCCTTCTCATGACTATCAATGAACCATGTAGGGTAATAAAGTACAATACAACAATGCAAACCGAATATGGTGCAACAATGTAATGACACACTCTTAATACGGTGCAACAATGTGCCACAAATATTATGCAACGACGAACCTAAATACAATGAAATGATGCACCCCAAATATTATGCAATGATGCACTCTAAATATGGTGCAACTATGTTTCCCAAATATGGTGCTACGGTGCTCCCCAAATATGGTGCTACGATGCTCCTTGAAGATTGTGCAACAATGCATCGCGAAGAAGGTGCAATGTGGCATCCTGAAGACAGTGCAATGGCGTACTCCGAAGACAGTGTAACAACACACCCCAAAGACGATGTAATAATGCACCCTGAGTACGGTGTAAATCCTTGCCATAACTGCTTACAACTGTCGTGCTTAGAATATGGTGACCTTCTTCAAGCTGTTGAAGTTCTCTCCACACAGCTCCCCACAATGGCCTACAATCTACGTGATTCACTACAACAAGAGCCTATCTTATGGCCTTGGCGATTACAAGATGCTACTATAACACCCCATTACGGCCAATGTGACCAATTATAACTTAAGTGGCTCACAACTCATAGAACTACCAACTCTAGCCTTAATGACCCATGAATTTAATTGTAGCTCCCAACTTCCACTTTTGTTGCCTATGGACGTTATTGAAGCCCCCACTCTGGCCTCTATGACCTACGAACTTTATTGCAACTTACCTCTACGACATATGTGATAAACTATGGTCTATGTGATCCATGACTCATGCGACTCCCAACCACAACGTCTAGGTCATACGAACATTATTACATTTCACTGTAATGACCTATGTGACCAAATACGACCTACGTGGACCACAACTCATGCAACCTCTAACTCTGGAAATTGTGGCAAGTGGACATTATTGCAACTCACTAGTACGACCTACATGATCAATTGTGGCATACATGATCCACAACTCATACAACTCCTAACTCCGACATCTGCGAATGAACTTTATCGCAACACACCATTACAACCTATGGGACTGACTACAACCTAAGTCCACTGCTCATGTAGCCCCCAACTGTGGCCTTTATGACCTGTAAATATTGTTGCGGCTCATTACTACAATATGCATAACCATTTTTGGTATATATGGTCCACAACTCCTGTGGCTCCCTACTACGACCTCTGTGACCAACTGACACACTCAAAACAATCATATTATGACCTACTACACGTGGTCAATAACTCATGTACACCTTAACTCTGGCCTTTATGGTTTGTGAATGTTATTGCACCTAATCACTATGACCTACGTAACCAATTACAGACTATGATCCAGCTGCCTACTATGGCCTCCGTGGTAAGTAGAGACTTCTGAAGCAATCATCTATAACTTACATTAACAACTACTATCACAACATTCAAGTACAACATCTACGACAATCTAATGCTACAACCACCGTATACAATATTCACGATGAGCAACTTCCTCCATAGCAATCGACTATGACCTTCATGGTCAATTACGACTATTCTTACAAAAATAAATGTATACATAATGGATTACTTCAATTGGGTCTGACCCTGTGATCGTTTCATTTTCCAGTGTTTTCTTACTAAAAAAATATGGTCTCTCCACCCTCCACTCTTTTTATTTGTGTATTGGATTCACATACTACACTACGACGATAATTTATTGCTCTGTCATACTGGATCTTCCGACACGCATCAACATTCCTATGATTGATTTTATGTTATTTATTTATAAGAACGGAAGATTTAACATTTTTAATAGCCTAGCTTAAATGATTATAGGCCAAGCACATTACAATTGAATAAACCCAAAATAACATGCAATTAATTAAACAATATTAGATAAGTAAAAATAGCATTACATAAATAAAAGTGTAAACATCTATTAACCAATTGGGTGTTATTATACACCCTATATATATGCCTTAACTTCGCAAAATATAAAACTAAAGCCTACTTCTCGTAAGTAAAGAGATGACATGAGGTTTTCAAGTGGACTACATTGAATAATGATTTGAACTTCCCACCTTTTGGTCATCACGTCCTTACATTCCTTTCCTATAGTGAAAAATATAGAAGAGAAAAAAACACAAGAAATACATACACTTTCTTTTCTATATTTATTATTTGCTTGGATCAGTGCTATACTAAACAAATAGTGCTTTCGAGAGCACTTGACGATAAACACGAATGAGAAATATAAATATTTTTATCCTAGCATGCATATGAAGTGAAAACAAGCCGAACATGAGCGAGCCAAGACTCAGCTTGTGTTCGGCTCGTTTGCTTAGTGAGCCGAACACGAGCCGTTCACGAACAAAGAGTCGTTTTGACAACTCTAATCACATAGTCATAAGATGTTAAAGATTGGGACAAGATTTAAAACATCATTTGAATCTAATTTAATAATTTTTTTTCTATTTCTTAATTAATACTTTTAATTGATTATAAATCTTTATAGCTTTGTAGTCAATTTAATTTTTTTTAAAAATAGTACTCATCAAAGCTATATATATATATAATTAGCAGTATTTTGGGCCAAAACGAGCCGAACACGAACAAACAAATATTTCTTCCTGTTGTTCATGTTCGGCCCATTAACATAGCAAACGAGCTGAACACGAGCTTTTCAATGAGCCAAACAAGCCGAACACGAGCTGTTCGCAAACAACAGCAGTTTTGACAACCCTATGTGCATAATTGCAAGTCAGAACAATTTTATTAGACTATCAATGCACAAGTCCAGAAGCTTAATGACCATCAATCATGTCCACATTTTAGTTCTCAAATGCCTCCGGATATTCTAATCGCAGTATCTACCATGTGAAAATGGTTTATGTGGCAAATCAAAATCAACATATAATTTTAAAAGGGCAATTACATACATAACACCCAAAATTTTTTACATCACTTATCACATCCAAGCTTATCAATTTACATTTAAAGCACCTAAATCATTCTCTCTTCTCCAAACTAACATGTCCCGTTAAAATCACTAACGTAAATCACTAACGTCGGTGCCCTTCCCCTCTCGTTTGCCATGGATGCCATGGATGCCTGCGAACTGTTGTTGTTCACGACACGGGGAAGAGACATTACCCGTTTAAGCTGATTCAATATAAATCCTACCAAAGAGCAATAATAGCAAGTGAACAACGACATGCCAATCACTAGTGGTCACATCATAATAAATATCAACGACGGGTGATGTGGTCACCGGTGGTGGGCCATTTGGATGTCTAGACAGAATATTTTTCCTATATATGACCATATCGAAGCGTTTTAGTTAACCCCAAAGGAAAGTGTTACCTTTTAGAAGAGTTTCTGTTTTAGGTGTTTGTAATGTAAATTGATAAGTTCAAGTGTGAAATTTGTATTATAAGAAGTTTTGGATGTATGTAGCTAAAAAACCCCATTTTAAAATATTTTTATTAGAAATAAAAACAATTTATATTTTAAAAATCAATGGCTTAAGAAAACTGTTTACCATTTTATGATCACTAAGTTATAAAAAAACATGTGTAATAAGNGTGTATGTAGCTAAAAACCCCCATTTTAAAATATTTTTATTAGAAATAAAAACAATTTATATTTAAAAAATCAATGGCTTAAGAAAACTGTTTACCATTTTATGATCACTAAGTTATAAAAAAACATGTGTAATAAGTACAACCACCCCTGACTTTGGGGGCGCAGCCAGCATTTTAGCAGGAGACGGCGACAGTTGGGTAAGATGCTTATCACAAATGTCAGAGCAGGTGGTCACTGGGTCCTGCAATAAGCCACATATCCGTCTAGCCAGCCACCATGGTCAGCCACATCCAGCCAGCAGACTACCTGACCGGCCACGTCCGGCCAGCCGACCACCATAACCGGCCAGAATTACTCCACCCCCAGCTAGCCCTCCAATCTTGGTTAGCCACATGACACATAAGAACTCCAACGACAAAAAACACTTCAGATCAACATATCCGAGCAAAATAATGACCGAAATAACTTTTATTGCCCTCTATAAAGTAAGTAGCAAATATGTAGTCTTATCTTCACTCCATTTTACTTCTGTAAGTTGAGGACCCTTGACATATATAAAAGAGTCCCTAGACTCTCTCTTAACCCCCATGTAAATGTAGCCCTCCCCTTCTTCCCACTTGTAACCCTCAAATTTAGTGAAATGAAAGAACCCAAAAAACCCGAGCAAACCCCTCTTCTATCTCCACGAGGCAAATCTTTTTCTTTTTCATTCTCTCCCTCTTTCTATCTCTTGGTCGACAAGCTCTATCCTTGGGCACTCACAAGACAATTTTAGATTCAACAATATATATATATANTCACTCCATTTTACTTCTGTAAGTTGAGGACCCTTGAAATATATAAAAGCGTCCCTAGACTCTCTCTTAACCCCCATGTAAATGTAGCCCTCCCTTTCTTCCCACTTGTAACCCTCAAATTTAGTGAAATGAAAGAACCCAAAAAAACCGAGCAAACCCCTCTTCTATCCCCCTGAGGCAAATCTTTCTTTTTTTCTTTCTCTCCCTCTTTTTATCTCTTGGTCGACAAGCTCTATCCTTGGGCACTCACAAGACAATTTTAGATTCAACAATATATATATATANATGTTTACAAAAATTATTTATTTGACTACCCAACTAATGTTAAACAAGATTTAATTTGAACAATAAAAAAACTTCTGGGTCTATTTCACAATCTATACATAACAACATAATTCATATCTGCTGAATCCTAACTTGTATTTTGGTGTGCACACCCCGAGAGTCGGAATTGAGAGAGGCAAAAGAAAGAGAGGGATAAGAAATGAGCGCATGGTAATTTCCTCAAGAAGCCAAAGAGCTCCCTTTTTTTCCTCTAGAGACAGTCTAAGTGTACAATTAAGGAAGGTGAGAACCAATGGTAATCACCCTTAATAAAATTAATGCTTATAATTTGAATTAATGATCGTCATATAATTGAAAAAGAATAATGGTTTATTAGTTGAAGTAAATGTTGTCAACTGACGAGTAATCGATCGATTAGTTTGAATATCCACCTATGTCAAGAGGGGGTAATCGATTGGCCTGAATAATGCCGTCTGTCTTGACAAGAGGTCTAGCAGATAGGTTATGCGAGACCTATTGCTTAGATTGGTCGGTCAACTGATGGGTCGATTTGTTTCGTCGGGTGAGCGTGACGCACTTATTGTTTGGCTCAAGTCTTACAGGACCCATGCCTCGTCTGCCTGGTCAGTTCGTTACCTAGGCTGGATCTCCCCTCACAAGGTTTTCGACAAATCTTTTCGTTGTCTATGCGAGGCATCCGACAAGACTTGTTGTCAGGATGATTTGTGCCTTCCACTTAAAGAATCTTGTCATTGTCGAGTAGAGAACCATTTCCAGAGCTTTGACCAATCATAGGTTTAGAGACGCGACTTCTCATGCTTGGCGTTGAATTGTTGGTCGATCGCTTGCCCAGGAGGGAAGTTCATATTCTCAACTGTTCGTTCTCTTAGAAATTTGTACTGATAATTCTGGCGTATACATATTAGTTTTCAGAGTTTTCATACTCCTTGATGGCGATAGAAGCGATAAGAATAGTTAAATTATTAGTTAATCGTATCACAGGAACAAAAAAAGAACAATGTAATATTTAGTTCTCCACTCATTTTGTATCGCGTGTCTTTAAATAAGGTCCGAAATTGTGCTATTTATCTGTTGCCGATGTTTTTTGGATTGTTGAGTATGTTGGGCGGTACGAGCAAATAAGACGGTCGACCCGAGCTTAGTGTCTTGGTGAGATTTTCACTTGTTATGACGTCTATCCTTAAAAGAAAAAAGGTAGTTAGGAGAGAGAGGGGGAGAGAGACAGTTTGACCTGAGCCGGCCGATCAGGTTGTATCTCTGAGGGGACAAAAGTGCGGCCGCCGAAGAGGCTTCTCTAGAAACCTGTGGATCCTAGCCTAAGCGAGGGTAGGGTCGCGGTGGACTCGTTGACCCTATCCAAGGAGGGGGCTGCTAACAATCGTAGTAGCCCAGAGCAAAGGCGACAACTAACCCTTTGATGCTGCCCTCAAAGGTAAGGAGAGGAGGCGTCCTAGCAGGAGAGGAAGGTCTTCTCATGACAGCGTCAGGGCTGGAGAGGCTCATGGGTATGTAAGAAATTACTTTTCATTTCTGGCGGGGTAGTAACCTGACATTCTTTTTAAATGTAGAAGTGTTGATAAGGACGAGGGATGTCAAAGGCGGATGACCATCAAGAGGTGTAGTTAACTCGATTCCTGTCATTGTCGCTGGGCCCCTTGATGTGATTGTCTCTCCCTTTCTGTCGACCGATGCTTGCGGAAGCTCCCATCAGGAACAACCAGTGCGTAGGAAACTCACCCTTGGGTCGGTGGCGTGCAGATGCAAAAGGTGGCAGACGTTCAGCACCTGACAATTGAAAACCCTACCGACCCATTCACGTTGGGGTGGATGGCTTGTTACAAGCGACTGGATGCTGGTTTTCAACAAAATTTTGCTGTCATCGCCTAACGAGAGGAGGCCACATCGCTCTGAGGTTCCCTGAATGACGTTCATGTCGAGATGGGACCCATTCGTGACTCGGCTGTTCCGAGTAGATTCCACAGTGAGGACAGCCAAATGGAGTATATTAGATTTGGTGGAGAGATAGTCCTCTAGAGGTTTCTTGAGAAGAGGTATGTCTCGTATGAAGCCACGGAGGACCATTTCATTAAGCACTTCGCCTGTCTGGAACCTGTAATAATTTTATTTGTAATAAAATAATATTTTGGAGGAACATTAAACGACACTTGGAGTGACACTTATCTTTTATGTGGCCCTTCAATCTGCCCGCCCGCCCTATAAATAGGGTTGGGGGTTGCTCTTATTAGCTTTTGCGCTCAGTTTTTTAAGTTTTTCAATTTCTTCTTCTTTTTCATATTTCATTCTTTTCATTTGACTGTAATGGCTCCAAAGTATTCTCTGGATCTCTTCGATACCGCGTCGACAACCGATGCATTGTTCCGGATGGACCGAGAGGTGTAGAACCTTCAGAAGTGATATGTATCGGGTACCCAGATTACCCTCCGCAGGATGTCAGTCACAGTACACCCGACAGATGACATAGCTCTGATCTAGTGTTCTTCCAAGATTAGTTGAACTAAAGTTTTGGTTGACCGTATGGCCGGAGCTCAGGAGTGTCCTTACAAGTACGAGGTCATTCTAACCTAAGTTATATCGAACTCTGTTGTGGCCATCTTGACTTTCGTTATGTTTTGCCGCCATATTAATATCTCCTGGTCGGTCGACGTTTTCATTCATTACTTCACCTTTAAGGTTGACAGAGGGGTTTGTCATGATTTCGCTCTGGTGAAAGCTTCGCTTTCTTGGTGTTAAAAACAAGATCAAATACTGGAGAAAAAAAAAATTAATTACCTCACATCAGTGAATGAGAGATTGTCACTCGCCTGCGAGAGGTGGCAAGCAATAGGCCGAAAGCCTTACTAGCCGATCTCCAAGCCATCCACAAAGTGCTGGAAGGGAGTCCAATGTCGGTTCCCCAGTATACTGCGGAGAGGACAATGAACCAGTGATGTAATAGAAGAAGACCCCAATCTACAGGCGACAACGAGGTCGTCTGAGCAAAAGCAGCCGAGGAAGAGCAGTGGCGAAAGTTGAAGGTTGATCTCCTTTGACAAACATTTATGTCAGGTACCACTCTTGATGTTGTGTGTCATTTTATTGGGCGATACATAACCTCTATTTCTAAGACCACGGTTGTTGTTCAAGACAGGGTGACCGATGAGTTAACCAAAATTGTGCGATCTTACTCGATTATTACAGAAAAAAATGAGGGAGTACGAATGGACTCTGAGGAAACTCAAAGGGGAGTTGCAGTTGCAAATCCTTCCTCCGTTGAATGCCCGACCAATGCCACTCGCTTAGCTTTGGTTAAAAGGGCCAGAGTGGTCAAGCCTACTTTTGCCAGAATGACCGGTTCCACTTCAAGGGGTTATGCTTTTTCTTATGGTTTTGAATGCCAAACCGTCCATGTTTTCTCTGGAAGATCAAAACATCATCACCCTCTACCGACTCTTTCCTTCTCGATGGACGATTTCCTCCGTCAGTTGACACTCAACATATGCTACCTCTTCCGGCGGAAATGACTCGGTCTTCAACGCTTCAAGCGGAGTTCAAGGGGCTCTCTTTTGAGGGGCTTCTTGAGTGCACAACCTGATCGCACCTGGAAGTGAGCCAGGCTTCTCATTGCTTGGGACTTGCCTTCATAAAACATGTGAATTCCCTGAGAACAGCTAAGGAGAGCCTGTTAAAATCCAATGAAGAAGTTGACCGCCTAACCAAATATCTCCAGAGGGCTCGTGATGATCGAGACCTCACCAGGTTGAAGCAGCAGTAATCTAAACAAAGGGAGAAGCAGCTGAAGGAGTAGGTCACCAAACCTTAGGGGAGATTGGAGTCGCTCGTCCTTCGAGAGAGGAGTTGGCGGAACAACTTAATCTAGGGATCGAGTATGCTATCCAGATTTTTGTTCACCACAGTTTGGTCGACCAAAAGTTTTTTTATCCATCTGAGTTTAGCGCCTTGATTACAAATCGTCTTGTTGATGTCTCGAAGAGGGTGATGGCACAGATAGTGGGAACGAATCTTCTGGTGACCAAAGTGAGGACCAATCGGCTACTCAGTAGCATCTCGGCTCCGTGAGGGCCGTCTTTTTGTTTGTTACCTGAAAGCATGTCAACATAATACAAAAAGACTTGTAATTCTTTCTTCGTATTAATGAAAAGAAAACTTTCTGCCTTTTAGTAATTACCTTCGTCATTTGGGTTAAAATTATTTTTTTTTGTTTTATCTGGGGTACGGGCCCTCAGAGAGACTTGCTCTCGGGCCGGCTCATGGAATCCAAGAAATCAATTTAATCATAGTGCTTCAGTCGTTCAACTCTTACTTCCTCCGAGTGGTTACATTGTGTCGTCCTTTTGAGCGGATGTCAGTCCCGATCGATCTTTTCCTTTAGGCACGGATCTTGTCATCGCTTGAGAGAGTGATGGCTAGGGTGTTTCGGGGTGACTTCCGCTTCCCTTTTTGTTGATCTCGTTGATAGCATAAGATAATCTACTATGCAGACTCCAAGTCGAATTGTAGCCAGAAGGCTCCCAGGTTTTCTGGCCGACTATAAAGCGGTCGATCGTCCATTATTTAGGGCGATCAATTTCTCTAGAATTTTTGGGTCTCTTGGTGATGTCATGTGATACACTTAAAATATAGTATTTTTAGACACATTTTAATACCTATTTTTGAGATATTGTGCTTTAATGGAAGGTATTTGTGTGTTTTTCTTTCAGGTACAAGTAAAAATGTGAAAAATGCTAAAACGAGTGAAAAAGATCAAATTTAGAGCAAAAATGTGAAATTTGTGTAAAAGTGTTTTGGTGCCTAAGCGCCAGATCCAGTGTTTAAGCGCCGGTGAATTAGAGAAGACCGAGCCTAAGTGCCAGAGGCCCCGCTCTTAAGCACCAGAGGCAGTTATTTGACAGTTTTCTTCATTTTGTCGAATTTTGAAGAGACATTTGAGGCACCTATTGGCTAAAGAGGGTGATTATGACCACTAGGAACGAAAATATTATTAAAAGACTTGTAAAAGGAGGCATCCCTTGGAGAATACATCAAATTTGGACACATTTTGAAGAATTTCCAAGGAACTTCTTGGGAAATTTATATAAGAAGGAAGTTAAGACATTTGAGATGGGTGCTTGAAGAGGGTGTAGTCCTGAGAAGATTGTGGAGAGATTCAGGCACCATAAATTTACTTTTTTTCCTTTTTGTTTTTAGTTTTATTTTGAGAGTATAGAGTGTTATAAAAGAAAAGAAATTCAAAGGAACTTCAAGAGTTTGGTGGAGGATTTGAGATAAGTTATTATCTTTGCTTTTAAACTACTTTTGGTTTTAATCGAGACTTCTTGTTGGTTTGACAATGATTCTACTTTTAAACTAAAGTGTGGTTTTATTTTCTCCATAGATTCTGAGTAGTTTTCTTTATCTTTCTCCTTAAAATGATCAGTAATTAAAGTTTAGATGGAAGTTGTGGAGAGTATTAATCTTTAACGTTAGAAGAAGTTGTGATGATTTAATTTCATGCACTTCATTTACTTCTTGATTTGACCTATGTTAAAATTTGTTGTGAGAACATGTAAGAACCGGGCTGGTATCGTCTCAGTCAACAGTTGAAAAGAATCGCATGAGGTTGTATGAATGAGAATGTAATTCATATGATTTAGTGCAAATAAATAGGGAAATAATCATTATGGATGTAGACGTATGACAGGTTAAAGCCCCCAACTTTGTTTATTATTTTAGGTTCTGATACGAGATGTTAGCCCCCAGGTGGAGAGAATCGAGGGAACTCTAGAGTGAGAGCTGATATATTCCCTACCTAGCCGGTCTTCCGAACTATTCAAACTTTAAATTAACCATTATTTTTTATAACATCTCTGATAAGGATAAAGAATATTATTGCTCCTATTTGACACAACACAATTTGCATACTTCCACAACAGAATTCCTATACTTATTACAGATTCATGAAAAGGAGAAATATATTTTCATATTTTGTGTTTTTCTTTTACATAAACTCAAGTTATTTAGAAGTTGTTACTGTTTTGTCAAAATATCAAAAATATTAGAATTTTAATTACTGTCAAATCATCTAAAGTTTAAGTAATTATCTTTTTGAAATAGAAGTTTATTGTTTGAAAGTGCATATTGCCAATTTTTTCTATGGGTTTGATATTCAGGCCTTAATTAAAAAGTCTTATATTACTTGACAACGATACATATACTTGCATAGTATCTCAATATATATAAATAAATTAAAGAGTTAAATTCTTATTTTCTTCATGATCAAGTTTTTGATAATATTATAAAGTAAAAAAAATATAAGTGAACATATAATCACATATATTGTTATAATGTTGCATATAAGCAGTTTCGGGATCAAATTTTTGGCGCTATTGTCGGGGAAGATTTCAAAAATTGATTGAAAGTAATTTTTATTTTATAAAGTCTTATTTAAACTTTTAAAAAGTTATTATAAAACTATCTTATTTTACTATTTTATTTTGTGTGTGTTTTATAATATTTTATTTTATGTTAGTGTATGTGTAGTTCAGGTTTTGAAGGACTAGTGCCCTACGATTCTGAATTAGAAAGAACTGTTAAGAAAATAAGAAAAATTAAAAAATTTAAAAAAAATTAAAAAAATATAGAAATTACAATTCAAAATGATCAAAATGCTGAAATTCATCAAGAAGACCATTAAGAGATTATGCCAACCCTACGGTAGATGAACTTCATTGTAGTATTCAAAAACCTACTGCAGTGGATAATTCATTTGAAATTAAACCTGTTATTATCTAAATGATATCAAATAATTAGTTTAGGGGATCACCAACTAAAGATTCAAATTTACATCTTGCTAATTTTTTAGAATTGTGTGCTACATTTAAATATGATGGTGTATCAGATGATGTCATAAGACTTAGGTTATTTCCTTTCTCACTGAGGGATAAAGCTAAGATGTGCTTGCATTCGTTAGCACATGGATCTATCAGAATTTGGGGCGATTTAGCGTAAAAATTCCTTGCTAAATATTTTCAACCATAAAAAACTGTGAAGCTTATAAATGATATTACATCTTTTAATCAGTTTGAAGGGGAATCTATTTATGAAGCAAGGGAACAATTTAAAGAACTCTTAAGAAAGTGTCCATACCATGCAATACCCGTTTGGTTAATAATTCAAACTTTTTATAATGAATTAGCTGGATCTTTTAGATTTATTATCGATGTCGTTGCTGATGGTTCATTGATGTTAAAACCATTTCATGACGCTTATGCTTTAATTGAAGAAATGACTACCAATAATTTTCAATGGCGATGTTGGTGGTTCATTGATGTCAAAACTATTTCATGACGCTTATGCTTTAATTGAAGAGATGGCTACCAATAATTTTCAATGGCCTTCTGCGGTTATGCTTTAATTGAAGAGATGACTACCAATAATTTTTAATGGCCTTCTGAGAGGGTGAATCTAAAGAAAGTAACCAATATTCATGAATCTGATGCATTTACTATGTTAGCAAATGAAGTTGCTGTAATTTCAAGGAAGTTAGACCAATTTGGAATGAATTTTTCTCAACCAATCTCTATGATTGAAGAAAATTCATTAGGTCAAATGGTAGATTCTCAAGCATCATTAGAAACTTTGAATTCCATAAATAACAAACGCCCATATTCAAATTATTATAACTTAGGTTGGAAGAATCATCATAACTTCAATTGGAATAATACTACGGGTGGTAATAATCAACAATGGTGGAACAATCAAGTAAACTCATTGAGAAACTGAAACAACTAAGGGAATAATAATTATAGATCTACTTATCCTTCGGGTTTAAACGCCGGTGAAACAGAGAAGGCCCGCGCCTAAGCGTCAGAAGTCCCGCATTTAAGCGCCAAAGGAAGTTATTTAGCGGTTTTCTTCATTTGGATGAATTTTGAAGAGACATTTGAGGCACCTATTGGCTAAAGAGTGTGGTTATGACCACTAGGAACGAAAATATTATTAAAATACTTGTGAAAGAAGGCATTCCTTGGAGAATACATTGAATTTGGACACATTTTGAAGAATTTTCAAGGCACCTCTTAGGAAGTTTATAAAAGAAGAAAGTTGAGACATTTGAGATGGGTGCTTGAAGAGGGAGAGAGTGTGGAGTCCTGAGAAGATTGTGGAGAATCTTGTAGAGAGATTCAGGCACCACAAATTTACCATTTTCCTTTTTGTTTTTAGTTTTATTTTGAGAGTATAGAGTGTTGTAAAAGAGAAGAGATTTAAAGGAACTTCAAGAGTTAGATGGAGGATTTGGGATATGTTATTATCTTTGCTTTTAAACTACTTTTGGTTTTAATCGAAACTTCTTATTGGTTTGACAATGATTTCTACTTTTAAACTAAAGTNTGGTGCGCACACCCCGAGAGTCGGAATCGAGAGAGGCAAAAGAAAGAGGGATAAGAAATGAGGGCATAGTAATTTCCTCAAGAAGCCAAAGAGCTCCCTTTTTTTTTTCCTTTAGAGACGGTTTAAGTGTACAATTAAGGAAGGTGAGAACCAATGGTAATCACCCTTAATAAAATTAATGCTTATAATTTGAATTAATGATCGTCATATAATTGACAAAAAATAATGGTTTACAATGGTTTATTAGTTGAAGTAAATGTTGTCAACCGACAAGTAACCGATCGATTAGTTTGAATATCCACCTATGTCAAGAGGGGGTAATCGATTGGCCTGAATAATGTCGTCTGTCTTGACAAGAGGTCTAGCAGATAGGTTATGCGAGACCTATTGCTTAGATTGGTCGGTCAACTGATGGGTCGATTTGTTTCGTCGAGTGAGCGTGACGGACTTGTTGTTTGGCTCAAGTCTTACAGGACCCATGCCTCGTCTGCCTGGTCAGTTCGTTACCTAGGCTGGATCTCCCCTCACAAGGTTTTCCACAAATCTTTTCGTTGTCTATGTGAGGCATCCGACAAGACTCGTTGTCAGGATGATTTGTGCCTCCCACTTAAAGAATATTGTCGTTGCCGAGTAGAGAACCATTTCCAGAGCTTTGACCAATCATAGGTTTAGAGACAGCGACTTTTCATGCTTGGCGTTGAATTGTTGGTCGATCGCTTGCCCCGGAGGGAAGTTCATATTCTCAACTGTTCGTTCTCTTAGAAATTTGTACTGATAATTCTGGCGTATACATATTAGTTTTCAGAGTTCTCATACTCCTTGATGGCGATAGAAGCGATAAGGACAGTTAAATTATTAGTTAATCGTATCATAGGAACCAAAAAAGAACAATGTAATATTTAGTTCTCCACTCATTTTGTATCGCGTCTTATAAATAAGGTCCAAAATTGTGCTATTTATCTGTTGCCGATGTTTTTTGGATTGTTGAGTATGTTAGGCGGTACGAGCAAAAAAGACGGTCGACCCGAGCTTAGTGTCTTGGTGAGATTTTCACTTATTATGACGTCTATCCTTAAAAGAAAAAAGATAGGAGAGAGAGAGAGGGCCAGAGACAGTCTGACCTGAGCCGGCCGATCAGGTTGTATCTCTGAGGGGACGTAAGTGCGGCCGCCGAAGAGGCTTCTCTAGAAACATGTGGATCCTAGCCTAAGCGAGGGTAGGGCCGCGGTGGACTCGTTGACTCTATCCAAGGAGGGGGCCGCTAACAATCGTAGTAGCCCAGAGCAAAGGCGACAACTAACCCTTTGATGCTGCCCTCGAAGGGAAGAAGAGGAGGCGTCCTAGCAGGAGAGGAAGGTCTTCTCATGACAACGTCAGGGCTTGAGAGGCTCATGGGTATGTAAGAAATTACTTTTCATTTCTGGCAAGGTAGTAACCTGACATTCCTTTTAAATGTAGAAGTGTCGATAAGGACGAGGGATGTCGAAGGCGGATGACCATCAAGAGGTGTAGCCAACTCGATTCCTGTCGTTGTCGCTGGGCCCCTTGATGTGATTGTCTCTCCCTTTCTGTCGATCGATGCTGGCGGAAGCTCCCATCAGGAACAACCTGTGCCTAGGAAACTCACCCTTGGGTCGGTGGCGTGCCAGATGCAACAGGTGGTAGACGTTCTGCACCAGACAATTGAAAACCATGCCGACCCATTCGCGTTGGGGTGGATGGCTTGTTACAAGCAACTGGATGCCGCTTTTCAACAAAATTCTGCTGTCATCGCCTAACTAGAGGAGGCCACAGCGCTCCGAGGTTCCCTGAATGATGTTCGTGTCGAGATGGGACCCATTCGTGACTCGGCGGTTCTGAGTCGATTCCACAGTGAGGTCGGCCATATGGAGTATATTAGATTTGGTGGAGAGATGTTCCTCTAGAGGTTTCTTGAGAAGAGGTATGTCTCATATGAAGCCACGGAGGACCATTTCATTAAGCACTTCGCCTGTCTAGAACCTGTAATAATTTTATTTGTAATAAAATAATATTTTGGAGGAACATTAAACGACACTTGGAGTGACACTTATCTTTTATGTGGCCCTTCAATCTGCCCGCCCGCCCTATAAATAGGGTTGGGGGTTGCTCTTATTAGCTTTTGCGCTCAGTTTTTTAAGTTTTTCAATTTCTTCTTCTTTTTCATATTTCATTCTTTTCATTTGACTGTAATGGCTCCAAAGTATTCTCTGGATCTCTTCGATACCGCGTCGACAACCGATCCATTGTTCCGGATGGACCGGGAGGTGTAGAACCTTCAGAAGTGATATGTATCGGGTACCCAGATTACCCTCCGCAGGATGTCAGTCACAGTACACCCGACAGATGACATAACTCTGATCTAGTGTTCTTCCAAGATTAGTTGAAGTACAATTTTGGTTGCCCTTATGGCCGGAGCTCAGGAGTGTCCTTACATGTACGAGGTCATTCTGGCCTAAGTTATATCGAACTCTGTCGTGGCCATCTTGACTTTCGTTATGTTTTGCCGCCATATTAATATCTCCTGGTCGGTCGACATTTTCATTCATTACTTCACCTTTAAGGTTGACAAAGAGGGGTTTGTCATGATTTCGCCCTGGTGAAAGCTTCGTTTTCTCGGTGTTAAAAACAAGATCAAAGACTGGAGAAAAAAAATTAATTGCCTCACATCGGTGAATGAGAGATTGTCACCCGCCTGCGAGAGGTGGCAAGCAATAGGCCGAAAGCCTTACTAGCCGATCTGCAAGCCATCCACAAAGTGCTGGAAGGGAGTCCAATGTCGGTTCCCCAGTATACTGCGGAGAGGACAATGAACCGGTGATGGAATAGAAGAAGACCCCAATCGACAGGCGACAACAAAGTCGTCTGAGCAAAAGCGGCCGAGGAAGAGCAGTGGCGAAAGTTGAAGGTTGATCTCCTTTGACAAACATTTATGTCAGGTACCACTCTTGATGTTGTGTGTCATTTTATTAGGCGATACATAACCTCTATTTCTAAAACCACGGTTGTTGTTCAAGACAGGGTGACCGATGAGTTAACCAAAATTGTGCGATCTCACTCGGTTATTACAGAAAAAAGTGAGGGAGTACGAAAGGGCTCTGAGGAAACTCAAAGGGGAGTTGCAGTTGCAGATCCTTCCTCTGTTGAATGCCCGACCAATGCCACTCGCTTAGCTTTGGTTAAAAGGGTCAGAGTGGTCAAGCCTCCTTTTGCCAGATTGACCGGTTCCACTTCAAGGGGTTATGCTTTTTCTTATGGTTTTGAATGCCAAACTGTCCCTGTTTTCTCTGGAAGGTCAAAACATCATCACCCTCCACCGACTCTTTCCGTCTCGATGGACGATTTCCTCCGTCAGTTGACGCTCAACATATGCTACCTCTTCTGGTGGAAATGACTCGGTCTTCAACGCTTCAAGCGGAGTTCAAGGGGCTAGCTTTTGAGGGGATTCTTGAGTGCACAACCTGATCGCACCTGGAAGTGAGCCACGCTTCTCATTGCTTGGGACATGCCTTCATAAAACATGTGAATTCCCCGAGAACAGCTAAGGAGAGCCTGTTAAAATCCCATGAAGAAGTTGACCGCCTAACCAAATATCTCCAAGGGGCTCGTGATGACCGAGACCTCACCAGGTTGAAGCAGCAGTAATCTAAACAAAAGGAGAAGCAGCTGAAGGAGTAGGTCACCGAACTTTAGGGGAGATTGGAGTCGCTTGTCCTTCGAGAGAGGAGTTGGCGGAACAACTTAATCTAAGGATCAACTATGCTATCCAGATTTTTGTTCACCACAGTTTGGTCGACCAAAAGTTTTTTTATCCATCTGAGTTTAGCGCCTTGATCACAAATCGTCTTGTTGATGTCTCGAAGAGGGCGATGGCACGGATAGTGGGAACGAATCTTCTAGTGACCAAAGTGAGGACCAATCGGCTACTCAGTAGCATCTCGGCTCCGTGAGGGCCGTCTTTTTGTTTGTTACCTGAAAGCATGTTAGCATCATACAAAAAGACTTGTAATTCTTTCTTCGTATTAATGAAAAGAAAACTTTCCGCCTTTTAGTAATTACCTTCGTCATTTGGGTTCTTAAACTTATTTTTTTTTGTTTTATCTGGGGTACGGGCCCTCAGAGAGACTTGCTCTCGGGTCGGCTCATGGAATCCAAGAAATCAATTTAATCATAGTGCTTCAGTCGTTCAACTCTTACTTCCTCCGAGTGGTTACAATGTGTCGTCCTTTTGAGCGGATGTCACTCCCGATCGATCTTTTCCTTTAGGCACGAATCTTGTCATTGCTTGAGAGAGTGATGACTAGGGTGTTTCGGGGTGACTTCCGCTTCCCTTTTTGTTGATTTCGTTGATAGCATAAGATAATCTACTATGCAGACTCCAAGTCGGACTGCAGCCATAAGGCTCCCAGGTTTTCTGGCCGACTATAAAGCGGTCGATTGTCCATTATTTAGGCCGATCAATTTCTCTAGAATTTTTGGGTCTCTTGGTGATGTCATGTGATACACCTAAAATATAGTGTTTTTAGACACATTTTAATTCTTATTTTGGAGATATTGTGCTTTAATGAAAGGTATTTATGTGTTTTTCTTTCAGCTACAAGTAAAAAGGTGAAAAATGCTAAAACGAGTGAAAAAAGATCAAATTTGGAGCAAAAATGTGAAATTTGTGTAAAAGTGTTTTGGCGCCTAAGCGCCAAATCCGGTGTTTAAGCGTCGGTGAATTAGAGAAGGTCGCGCCTAAGCGCCAGAGGCCACGCTCTTAAGCACCAAAGGCAGTTATTTGACAGTTTTCTTCATTTGGTCGAATTTTGAAGAGACATTTGAGGTACCTATTGGCTAAAGAGGGTGGTTATGACCACTAGGAACAAAAATATTATTAAAAGACTTGTAAAAGGAGGCATCTTTGGAGAATACATCAAATTTGGACACATTTTGAATAATTTCCAAGGAACTTCTTGGGAAATTTATATAAGAAGGAAGTTAAGACATTTGAGATGGGTGCTTGAAGAGGGTGCAGAGTCCTGAGAAGATTGTGAAGAGATTCAGGCACCATAAATTTATTTTTTTTCTTTTTATTTTTAGTTTTATTTTGAGAGTATAGAGTGTTATAAAAGAGAAGAGATTCAAATGAACTTCAAGAGTTTGGTGGAGGATTTGAGATTAAAGTGTTGTAAAAGAGAAGAGATTCAAAGGAACTTCAAGAGTTTGGTGGAGGATTTGAGATAAGTTATTATCTTTGCTTTTAAACTACTTTTGATTTTAATCGAGAAGACTTGTTGGTTTGACAATGATTCTACTTTTAAACTAAAATGTGGTTTTATTTTCTTCATAGATTCTGAGTATTTTTCTTTATCTTTCTCCTTAAAATGATTAGTAATTAAAGTTTGGATGGAAGTTGTAGAGAGTATTAATCTTTAATGTTGGAAGAAGTTGTGATGATTTAATTTCATGCACTTCATTTACTTCTTGATTTGACATATTTTAAAATTTGTTGCGAGAACATGTAAGAACTCGGTTGGTATTGTCTCAGTCAACAATTGGAAAGAATCGCATGAGGTTGTATGAATGAGAATGTAATTCATATGATTTAGTGCAAATAAATAGGGAAATAATCATTAAAGGGTGTAGAGTTAAAGGACTTTAATGTGACAGGTTAAAACCCCCAACTTTATTATTTTAGGTTCTGATACGAGATGATAGACCCCAGGTGGAGAGAATCGAGGGAACTCTAGAGTGAGAGCTGATATCTTCTCTGCCTAGCCGGTCTTCCAAACTATTCAAACTTTAAATTAACCATTATTCTTTATAACATCTTTGGTAAGGGTAAAAAATATTATTGCTCCTATTTAACACAACACAATTTGCATACTTCCACAACAGAATTCCTATACTTATTACGGATTCATGAAAAAGAGAAATATATTTTCATATTTTGTGCTTTTCTTTTACATAAACTCAAGTTATTTAGAAATTGTTACTGTTTTGTCAAAATATCAAAAATATTAGAATTTTAATTACTGTCAAATTATCTATAGTTTAAGTAATTATCTTTTTGAAATAGAAGTTTATTGTTTGAAAGTGCATATTGTCAATTTTTCCTATGGGTTTGATATTCAGGCCTTAATTAAAAAGTCTTATATTACTTGATAACGATACTTATACTTGCATAATATCTCAATATATATAAATAAATTAAAGAGTTATTATAAAACAATCTTATTTTAGTATTTTATTTTGTGTGTGTTTTATAATATTTTATTTTATGTTAGTGTATGCGTAGTTCAGGTTCTGAAGGACTAGTGCCCTACGATTCTGAATTAGAAAGAACTGTTAAGAAAATCAGAAAAATCAAAAAATTTAAAAAATCTAAAAAAATATAGAAATTACAATTCAAAATGATCAAAATGCTGAAATTCATTAAGAATTTAGACCATTAAGAGATTATGCCAACCCTACGGTAGATGAACTTCATTGTAATATTCAAAAATCTACTGTAGTGGCTAATTCATTTGAAATTAAACCTGTTATTATCCAAATGATATCAAATAATCAGTTTGGGGGATCACCGACTGAAGATCCAAATTTACATTTTGCCAATTTTATAGAATTGTGTGCTACATTTAAATATGATGGTGTATCAAATGATGTCATAAGACTTAGGTTATTTCCTTTCTCACTTGGGGATAAAACTAAGATGTGATTGCATTCGTTAGCACATGGATCTATCAGAACTTGGGGCGATTTAGCGTAAAAATTTCTTGCTAAATATTTTCCACCATAAAAAAACTGCGAAGCTTATAAATGATATTGCATCTTTTAATCAGTTTGAAGGGGAATCTATTTATGAAGATGAGAATGATTTAAAGAACTCTTAAGAAAGTGTTCACACCATGCAATACCCGATTGGTTAATAATAATTCAAACTTTTTATAATGAATTAGTTGGATCTCTTAGATCTATTATCGATGTCGTTGCTGGTGGTTCATTGATGTCAAAACCATTTCATGACGCTTATGCTTTAATTGAAGAAATGACTACCTATAATTTTCAATGGCCTTCTGAGAGGGTAAATCTAAGGAAAGTAACCAATATTCATGAATCTAATGCATTTACTATGTTAGCAAATGAAGTTGCTGCAATTTTAAGGAAGTTAGACCAATTTGGAATGAATTTTTCTCAACCAATCTCTATGATTGAAGCAAATTCATTATGCCAAATGGTAGATTCTCAAGCATCATTAGAAACTTTGAATTCCATAAATAACAAACACCCATATTCAAATTATTATAACCTAGGTTGGAAGAATCATCATAACTTCAATTGGAATAATACTACAGGTGGTAATAATCAACAATGGTGGAACAATCAAGTAAACTCATTGAGAAACTGAAACAACTAAGGGAATAATAATTATAGATCTACTTATCCTTCGGGTTTAAGCGCCGGTGAAACAGAGAAGGCCGCGCCTCCAGAGGTCCCGCGTTTAAGCGCCAAAGGCAGTTATTTAGCGGTTTTCTTCATTTGGCTGAATTTTGAAGAGACATTTGAGGCACCTATTGGCTAAAGAGGGTGGTTATGACAACTAGGAATGAAAATATTATTAAAAGACTTATGAAAGAAGGCATTCCTTGAAGAATACATTGAATTTGAACACATTTTGAAGAATTTTCAAGGCACATCTTGGGAAATTTATAAAAGAAGTTGAGACATTTGAGATGGGTGCTTGAAGAGGGAGAGAGTGTGGAGTTCTGAGAAGATTGTGGAGAATCTTGTAGAGAGATTCAGGCACCACAAATTTATTATTTTCCTTTTTGTTTTTAGTCTTATTTTGAGAGTATAGAGTGTTGTAAAAGAGAAGAGATTTAAAGGAACTTCAAGAGTTTGGTGGAGGATTTGAGATTGTTATTATCTTTGCTTTTAAACTACTTTTGGATTTAATCGAGACTTCTTATTGGTTTGACAATGATTTCTACTTTTAAACTAAAGTGTGGTTTTATTTTCTCCATAGATTCTGAGTAGTTTTCTTTATCTTTCTTCTTAAAATGATAAGTAATTAAAGTTTGGATGGAAGTTGTAGAGAGTATTAATCTTTAATGTTGGAAGAAGTTGTGATGATTTAATTTCATGCACTTCATTTACTTCTTAATATGACCTATCCAGATGTTAAAATTTGTTGTGAGAACATGTAAGAATCGGGTTGGTATTGTCTCACTCAACAATTGGAAAGAATCACATGCGGTTGTATGAATGAGAATATAATTCATATGATTTAGTGCAAATAAATACAAAAATAAACTTTGAAGGGTGTAGAGTTAAAAGATTTTAATGTGACAAGTTAAAGCCCCCAACTTGGTTTATTATTTTAGGTTCTGATACAAGATGTTAGCCCTTAGGTGGAGGGAATCGAGGGAACTCTAAAGTGAGAGCCGATATCTTCCCTGCCTAGCCGATCTTCATAACTATTCAAACTTTAAATTAACTAATATTCTTTATAGCATCTCTAGAAAGAGTAAAGAATATTATTGCTCCTATTTGACACAACACAATTTGCATACTTCCACAACAGAATTCTTATACTTATTACTGATTCCATATTTGGCACAACACAATTTGCATACTTTCACAACAGAATTCCTATACTTATTACTGATTCACATAAGAAGAAAGATATTTTCATATTAAGTACTTTTCTTCTACAAAAACTTTAGTTATCTTTTTAAAAGGAGAAAGATATTTTCATATTCTGTGCTTTTCATTTATATAAACTCAAGTTATTTAGAAGTTGTTATTATTTTGTCAAAATATCAAAAATATCAAAAAGATTTGAATTTTAATTAATGTCAAATTATCTATAATTTAAGTAATTGTCTTTTTGAAATAGAAGTTTGTTGTTTTAAAGTGCATATTGTCAATTTTTCCTGTGGGTTCGAAATTCAGGTCTTAATAAAAAAGTCTTATATTACTTGATAATGATACGTATACTTGCATAGTATCCCAATATATATAAAAATTAAAGAGTTAAATTCTTATTTTCTTCAGGATCAAGTTTTTGGTACTGTTGTAAAGTAATGAAATATAAGTGAAAATATTATCGCATACATTGTTATACTATTGCATATAAGCAGTTTCAGGATCATTATGCAATCGTTTCTCTAGACCTCCCGGGGACTTATCCCAATTTTGCCCATTAGTGCGGGTCTTCATCCCTTTGTCACCCGTCAGACACAGATCTTGTCATCGCATGAGGGGGTGTCCACTTAAGACTTTCAAGGGATTTATGCATCTCTCTCGCAAATCCTTTCTCTAGAGAGCAGGAAAAAATGCCCCAAGTGTCCCAACTTGTGGGTCTTTTGGGGACATTTGGAGGGATGCCTCAGCTTCTCAATAGTCTTAAGATCTTTGACCGATCACATTTAGCGTTAAGCCGTTGTAATTTCCCCGAGTTCATCGTACAATGTTTGATACATACCTGTCAGTTCCCTAAGTATTGGGAATGACCCGTAGAATTAATGTCTTTTTGGGGGTAAATGGCGCTTTAAAAGCTTGTTTGACTGTGGCATCTCATTCCTTTTTGGGAAATCAACCATCGAGACATCCCTTCAATGTGATGAGTTATCATCAATAGGTGGGTCCTTTGCAAGCTTTTCAATGGATGGGCCCCACTTCAAGTCGTAGGTTCTCTCTGCTATATAAGAGGGGAGGAAGTTTTTTCTTCCCACCTTCTCATTATGTGTGCTGTCTTTGAAAGAATTTGGCGAGGTTGGTTGATTCTTCGCTTGGCCGGAAGTGGGGGTGATATTCATCGATGGGTGTCAAAGGTTTAGCCTCTTTTTCTTTGATTCATGTTTTGAAGGGAGGGATTTTCTTCCAGACGGATGTCAAACGTCACTTGAGTTGAGGCAGACACTCGTCTGGAAATCCTTCTCACGGACAGATGCAGCGGACTTCTGGGAATACTAAAGGTGAACCCAATTCCCCCGGAGAGCAATACATCTGTTGGACCATTGTTGTTGGATGTTCAAAGTTTTTTGAATCCTTTGACCTCAGTGGTCTAAAAGCAGGGTAAGGCACCTCCGATGGTAACCGTTTCTCCTCCCTCTTTTTCCAACTACTCATCATGGGAGAAGTTTAGAAGAGGGGGAGTTCGAGCTACGACATCCAACCTTTTTTGCTCCGACTGCATTTTGCTTCTGTTTCGTAGTTGAGAAGCAACCAAATTCAAAAGAGGTTTGAATGGGGTTGGGCGACTAAAACAGGGAACGAAGCTGAAATTTTTGGAGAGAAGATGTTGGCTGACTTCCAACAAGGCTCTCAGCTGGATGGCTCTTTTCGCGGCAAATGTGATGATTCATGTATGAAGCATAGATTCAACATGTTCTCAGAAAGGAGCACATCTGCCCAATGGAGCGCTGCTTAGAGAGACGAACTTATAGTATTATTCTCTAACTGGTGACTGTCGAGTTTTTGTCAACTTCTCGACGATGGTTGTCAGGTCTTCCGCTCTGATAATGATGTTTAAAAGAGCTGAGCTTTTAGCAACCCACATAGGGCCTTCGCTTTCACGAAGGATTGTCTTAGTCAAAAATGTAAAATGTGTACCTTGTATGTTTGTTGGTCGGAAATGTCTTGTATCTTTCTTTCAATTGAAATGAATAAAATTATCATTTTATTTGTGTCATGCTTTGTTTTCATCACACCTTATTCTTTGTAGTAATTTATTGTTGGTGTGTCGTGGTTAACTTCCTCACCGACCAACAGTGTCTTCCCTAGAACTTTGTTTGGTTCGATTGGAACTTGATCGGTAAGGACGATCGTTCGGCGTAGTTCGGTCGGACCAAGTTCCCCACGTATTTTAGGGGGTGAGGCATTGAAATAAGAATTAATTTATCTTTTATTGCATCGATCAAGAATACAACAAGTAACAACACTTTCCTTCGTGTATACAAGAAATACATTTGGAGAACAAAAAATTTTTCAAAGGAAAAAACATTTTCAATTCGTCTCTGCTCCTTGTTCGCGGAAGCTCCTTTTCGGTGTATGTATTTAGTCGGTACTTCCCAGGCGAGACACGTTGCCAGACTAAAAAAGGCCAACTCCAAGTATGCTCTGAACTTACTAAGCACGTGTCCACGAGCTGCGAGGTCAACCTTCTTTAGGACTAGATCACCTAGGAAGAAAGTCTTTCCTCAAACGTGTTTGTCAAAACAACAGATGGTTCGTCTCTTAATCTCTACTTATTGGATCGTTGAGCTGGCTCGAATCTCCTCCGCGAGGTTGAGGGCTAGCATCACCCCCTCGATGCTAGCATGTTACCACTTGATCAGTTCATCCTTGAGGAATGAAGAAGCCAAGTTGTGATGATCATATTCAACCAGTAGCACGTCCTCCATTTCATGGGTTAACATGAATAGAGTTTGTATAGTCGCTGTAGAAGGCATTGTTCGGATCGCCTAGAGCTCTGATGGTAGCAGGTGCGCCCAGCTTCCCTTGGTTCCTTTGACATTTTTCTTTAATAGATTCAGGATGAGTTTGTTAGCTGCCTTAGCCTGCTCGTTCGTCCTAAGGTAATGGACCGAAGCAAACTCTAGAACAATCCCTTGTTCTGTGTAGATGTCCTTCACTCGCTGGTCCTCAAACTGAGTCATATTGTTGGTGATGATGGCTAGTGGTAGCCCATATCTGCAGATCAAACCGGACCACATGAAATTCTAGACCGCCTCTCATTCATCCATACAAGTGGTTTGTTTTGATCTATTTTGAAAAATAGTCGACCGCTACCAAGAGAAACTTCATCTAGTCTTTTGAAGGAAGAAAAGACCAGAGAATGTTTAGTCCCCGCGTGGCAAACGACCAAGAACAGATGATCAATTGTAGCTTTAGAGCGGCTGATAATGTAAGGTAGCATATTTTTGACACCGTTCACATTTTTTTTAGAATTCTGCCGCATCTTTCAAAAGCTTCAGCCAAAAGTACATTTATCATTGCATGCAATGAGCTAGAGTTTTTCCTCCAGAGTAGTTGTCACATTCTCCGAAGTTCACCTCCCAGAGTACTTCTTGGACTTCGTCCTCTCTTAAGCACATAAATTATATCAAAGTAAATGGCAGTCTGAACAACTTTTCCTCGATTAATAGGTATAGAGCGACTTCAATTTTAAAGTGCCTCGGACCTTTGATGATTTCTTCTATTTTCTTAGTCTCCACTGGTGGATATATGGATCCATCCAACGCTTGGTCCCCTCGACCGCTACCCCCATGGCCTCTGGTTCGTCAATCGTTGTCATGGTAAGTTTTTTGGATATTCCTTCCAAACAGACACTTTTGGAGAGGATATCGAAGACTTGATTGTCCTCTCNTCGGGCTGATATTGTCTCACTCAACAATTGGAAAGAATCACATGAAGTTGTATGAATGAGAATATAATTCATATGATTTAGTGCAAATAAATATGGAAACAAACTTTGAAGGGTGTAGACTTAAAGGATTTTAATGTGATAAGTTAAAGCCCCCAACTTGGTTTATTGTTTTAGGTTCTGATACAAGATGTTAGCCCCTAGGTGGAGGGAATCGAGGGAACTCTAAAGTGAGAGCTGACATCTTCCCTGCCTAGCCGGTCTTCATAACTATTCAAACTTTAAATTAACCAATGTTTTTTATAGCATCTCTAGAAAGTGTAAAGAATATTATTGCGCTTATTTGACACAACACAATTTGCATACTTTCACAACAAAATTCCTATACTTATTATTGATTCATGAAAAGAAGAAATATATTTTCATATTCTGTGCTTTTCATTTACATAAACTCAAGTTATTTAGAAGTTGTTATTATTTTGTCAAAATATCAAAAAATATCAAAAAGATTTGAATTTTAATTAATGTCAAATTATCTATAGTTTAAGTAATTGTCTTTTTGAAATAGAAGTTTGTTGTTTTAAAGTGCATATTGTCAATTTTTCCTGTGGGTTCGATATTCAGGTCTTAATTAAAAAGTCTTATATTACTTGATAATGATACGTATACTTGCGTAGTATCCCAATATATGTATAAGTTAAAGAGTTAAATTCTTATTTTCTTCAGGATCAAGTTTTTGGTACTGTTGTAAAGTAATGAAATATAAGTGAAAATATTATCGCATACATTGTTATATTGTTGCATATAAGCAATTTCGGGATCATTATGCAATCGTTTCTCTAAACCGATTTTGCCCGTTAGTGCGAGTCTTCATCCCTTTGTGACCCGTCAGACACGGATCTTGTCATGACATGAGGGGGTGTCCACTTAAGACTTTCAAGGGATTTATGCATCTCTCTCGCAGATCCTTTCTCTAGAGAGCAGGAAAAAATGCCCCAAGTGTCCCAACTTGTGGGTCTTTTGGGGACGTTTGGAGGGATGCCTCGGCTTCTTAATAGTCTTAAAATCTTTGACCGATCACATTTAACGTTAAGCCGCTGTAATTTCCCCGAGTTCATCATACAATGTTTGATACATACCTGTCAGTTCCATGAGTATTGGGAATGACCCATAGAATTAATGTCTTTTTGGGGGTAAATGACGCTTTAAAAGCTTGTTTGATTGTGGCATCTCATTTCTTTTTGGGAAATCAACCATCGAGACATCCCTTCAATGTGATGAGTTATCATCAATAGGTGGGTCCTTTGCAAGCTTTTCAATGGATGGGCCCCACTTCAAGTCGTAGGTTCTCTCTGCTATATAAGGGGGGAGGAAGTTTTTTCTTCCCACCTTCTCATTATGTGTGCTGTCTTTGAAAGAATTTGGTGAGGTTGGTTGATTCTTCGCTCGATCCGAAGTGGGGGTGATATTTCATCGATGGGTGTCAAAGGTTTAGCCTCTTTTTCTTTGATTCATGTTTTGAAGGGAGGGATTTTCTTCCAGAAGGATGTCAAATGTCACTTGAGTTGAGGCAGACACTCGTCTGGAAATCCTTCTCACGGATAGATGCAGCGGACTTCTGGGAATACTAAAGGTGAACCTAATTCCCCCGGAGAGCAATACATCTGTTGGACCATTGTCGTTGGATGTTCAAAGTTTTTTGAATCCTTTGACCTCAGTGGTCTAAAAGCAGGGTATGGCACCTCCGATGGTAACAGTTTCTCATCCCTCTTTTTCCAACTGCTCCTCATCACGGGAGAAGTTTAGAAGAGGGGGAGTTCGAGCTACGACATCCAACCTTTTTTGCTCCGACTGCATTTTGCTTCTGTTTCATAGTTGAGATGCAACCATATTCAAAAGAGGTTTGAATGGGGTTGAGCGACTACAACAGGGAACGAAGCTAAAATTTTTGGAGAGAAGATGTTGGCTGACTTCCAACAAGGCTCTCGGCTGGATGGCTCTTTTCGCGACAAATGTGATGATTCGTGTATGAAGCATAGATTCAACATGTTCTCAGAAAGGCGCACATCTGCCCATTGGAGCGCTGCTTAGAGAGACGAACTTATAGTATTATTCTCTCACTGGTGACGGTCGAGTTTTTGTCATCTTCTCGACGATGGTTGTCAGGGTTTCCGCTCTGATAATGATGTTTAAAAGAGCTGAGCTTTTAGCAACCCATATAGGGCCTTCACTTTCACGAAAGATTGTCTTAGTCAAAAGATGTAAAATGTGTACCTTGTATGTTTGTTGGTTGGAAATGTCTTGTATCTTTCTTTCAATTGAAATGAATAAAATTATCATTTTATTGTTGTTGTGTCATAGTTAACTTCCTCATCGACCAACATGTCTTCCCTCGAACTTTGTTTGGTTCGATTAGAACTTGATCGGTAAGGACGATCGTTCGGCGTAGTTCGGTCGGACCAAGTACTTTAGGGGGTGAGGCATTGAAATAAGAATTAGTTTATCTTTTATTGCATCGATCAAGAATACAACAAGCAACAACACTTTCCTTCGTGTATACAAGAAATACATTTGGAGAACAAAAAATTTTTCTAAGGAAAAAAAACATTTTCAATTCGTCTCTGCTCCTTGTTCGCGGAAGCTCCTTTTCGGTGTATGTATTTAGTCGGTACTTCCCAGGCGAGACACGTTGCCAGACTAAAAAAGGCCAACTCCAAGTATGCTCTGAACTTACTAAGCACGTGTCCACGAGCTGCGAGGTCAACCTTCTTTAGGACTAGATCACCTAGGAAGAAAGTATTTCTTCAAACGTGTTTGTCAAAACAACAGATGGTTCGTCTCTTAATCTCTACTTATTGGATTGTTGAGTTGGCTCGAATCTCCTCTGTGAGGTTGACGGCTAGCATCACCCCCTCGATGTTAGCATGCTACCACTTGATCAGTTCATCCTTGAGGAACGAAGAAGCCAAGTTGTGATGATCATATTCAACCAGTAGCACGTCCTCCATTTCATGGGTTAACATAAACAGAGTTTGTATAGTCGCCGTAGAAGGCATCGTTCGGATCGCCTAGAGCTCTAATGGTAGCAGATGCGCCCAGTTTCCCTTGGTTCCTTTGACATTTTTCTTTAATAGATTCAGGATGAGTTTGTTAGCTGCCTTATCCTGCTCGTTCGTCCTAAGGTAATGAACCGAAGCAAACTCTAGAACAATCCCTTGTTCTGTGTAGATGTCCTTCACTCGCTGTTCCTCAAACTGAGTCCTGTTGTTGGTGATGATGGCTAGTGGTAACCCATATCTGCAGATCAAACCGGACCACATGAAATTCTAGACCGCCTCTCGTTCATCCATACAAGTGGTTTGTTTTGATCCATTTTGAAAAATAGTCGACCGCTATCAAGAGAAACTTCATCTGGTCTTTTGAAGGAGGAAAAGACCTGAGAATGTCTAGTCCCCGTGTGGCAACGACCAAGAACAGATGATCAATTGTAGCTTTAGAGCGGCTAATAATGTAAGGTAGCATATTTTTGACACCGTCCACATTTTTTTTAGAATTCTGCCGCATCTTTCAAGAGCTTCAGCCAAAAGTACCTTTATCATTGCATGCAGTGAGCTAGAGTTTTTCCTCCAGAGTGGTTGTCACATTCTCCGAAGTTCACCTCCCAAAGTACATCTTGGACTTCGTCCTCTCTCAAGCACATCAAGTGTATCAAAGTAAATGGAAGTCTGAACAACTTTTCGTCGATTAATAGGTATAGAGTGGCTTCAATTTTAAAGTGCCTCGGACCTTTGATGATTTCTTCTATTTTCTTAGTCTCCACTGGTGGATATATGGATCCATCCAACGCTTGGTCCCCTCGACCGCTACCCCCATGGCCTCCGGTTCGTCAATCGTTGTCCTGGTAAGTTTTTTGGATATTCTTTCCAAACAGACACTTTTGGAGAGGATATCGAAGACTTGATTGTCCTCTTAGCTGACGTGCTCAATGCAAGCCCTTGAACCTCTCGATTTCCCTATTTATCTTGGCGAGGTATCTGGCCATCAACTCGCTTTTGAACTCAAATTCCCCGTTAACTTGATTCATGATTAGCAATGTGTCAGACCTCACTAAGAGGTCTCGAGCGCCTATGTCATAGGTTATGCGGAGTTCGATGATCAACGCTTCGTATTCTGCCTGATTGTTTGTGACGTCAAACTTCGCCGAGATTAGCTAGTAGAGATGTTATACGGCCTGGCTGCTCAGAGCCAACCCAACCCTGTTGTTGCCTGCCTGGAGGCCTCATTGATATATAGGACCCACGTCCTGCGTCGGTGACCATTCCTCCATTTTGCTCCTTTATTACAAAAAAATCAACCAGGAAGTCTGCGATCACTTGAGCTTTAACTGTTATTTAGGAACGTAGGTGATGTTGAATTCACTGAGCTTTACTACCCACTTTAGCAGTTGACCGGAGTTTTGTTGTTGTGTGAGCACATATTTCAACGAATGCTCCGTGATGACCCGAATGAAATGCATTTGGAAATATGATCAAAACCTTTGAGCGAAAAAAATCAAAGTGAAGATTAGTTTTTCCATAATTGGGTACCTGGTCTTGGAGCCATGGAGCACACGGCTCGTGTAGTGGACTGTATATTATTTTCCCGCTTCTTCTTGGACCAGAATTGAGCTTATAGTATCTTGTCCGACTTTGAGGTATAGTGACAACACTTACGTCGGCTTCAGACTCTGGAGTAGTGGGGGCGACAATAAGGAATTTTTCTGTTTTCTGAATGGCTCCTCACATTCGACCGTCCATTCGAAGTGCTAGTTTTTTCCTTAGCGCCCTAAAGAACGCCACACACTTGTTGCCCAATTTTAGGATAAAATGACTGAGCTCGGCAATTCGACAGGTTAGTTTTTGAATTTTCTTGGTACTCTGCAGGGAAAAAATGTTTAAGATTGCTTGCACATTCTCTAAATTGGCTTTCAATCCTTCGAGAGTCAACATGAAGCCGAGCAACTTGTCGGTAGACGCTTCAAAGGTGCACTTAGAAGAGTTTAATCTCATATTATATTTTTTGAGTGTTTCAAATGTCTCTTTTAGATCCTCAATGTGTTGCTCAGCTAACTTATTCTTAACTAGAACATCGTCAACATATGCCTCAACATCCTTCTCTTTTTTATTAAAAAAAATTACACCCATGAGGCTCAAATAGGTTGTCTCAGCGTACTTAAGCCTGACGGGCATTACAATAAAACAAAATATGCCTTGTGCAGTAACAAATGTCATTTTTTCTACATCGGTGTGAGCATTTTTATCTAATGGTAGCCAGAGTAAGCATCGAGAAACATATTACCAAGTATCCCACCGCGAAGTCTACCAAGGTGTCAATCTTCGACAGGAGGTAAGTGTCTTTTGGGCGAGCAACATTGAGATTGGTGAAGTCGACACACATACGCCACTTGTCGTTGGTTTTCTCGACCATCGCGAAATTCGAGAGCCAAGTTGGGTACTAGACTTGAAAGATGTAGTTAGCATCCAACAATTTTTTACCTCTACCGCTATCAGTTTGGCCAAAGTTCTAGCAGTCAACGGGGTCTTCTGTTGGACTTCTGTTGGACCGTCAAGAGTAGGTGATGATGTTTAGCCAATGACACATTGTGTCGATTGAGATGTCGGGCATATCCACTGCGAACCAAGCGAACACCTCTTGGTACTCTCGAAGCGTCTGTATCAGTTGGTTCTTAAATCTTGCGTCAAAATGCTCACTAATTAGAAAGATCTTACCGGGTTCTTTGTCAGACACTGGCATCTGAAAGAAGGTCTCACTGGTCTCGAGACCCCCTCCCTTTGGATTTGGATATCAAGCGGTTCATGGTCAACGTTCGAAACCTCTTGTGAATAGTAGCTTTTTAAACTGTTCCAAGTTCTCCCAAATTGTAATCACCTCCCTGTCACCTGAAAAATTTACGACCACATGGTTGTTAGAAGTCACCGACTGGTAACTATTCAGGAGTGGTCGACCGAAGATAGCATTGTAGGTCGGTGAGGATTCCACCATGAGAAAATCCTTCGTGCTGGTATATTACTTCTCGGGTTCTCCCCAAGATATGACTAGGGCGATGAGGCCCAGTGTCTTCTTCCCTTTCCCGGAGAATTTGAACAACGGTTTGGCTGTGCTATCAACCGGTTGGCCTTCAGGATGATCTTATTGAACACCGTTTGAACAGGATGGTGAACGAACACCCTGTATCAACGAGAATACTACCCACCTGACAATTGTTGATCAATGTTATAACGATGATCATTGTAGGGGTTCCCCTTTAGTGAGAGATTTGCATCTTTAAAAACAATTGGAAAATGGTTGCGTGCATATGGGAGTACAGAGCATACCTCTCTTGAACATTTTCTCTTCGGGTTGGAGGGCCGGGGTCCTGCCTCGAAGATGACCAAGATTATCTCTACGACGTAGACCGCATTTGCCCGGACAGGTCCGTTTGAGGGTTATCCCATTGGGGCTTTACCAGATACTGTGTTTGCGCACCGACTGCAACAAAATCTTTGAGCTTCTCGCTGCGGATGAGCTCCTCAATCAGGTTTCGAGGTGACCACATTCCTCCATGTCGTGACCATGGTCAAAGTGGTACTGGCAATACCTCTTCGAATCTCGTAAGGTTGGGGCCGCCTTCAGTGGCAAGGCAGATTGAAATAGCCCTTGCTCAAACCTTGTGCTTTTTGGTAAACATGCGGTCGCTCGTAATACTGGAAAACCATTGATTAGAGTGTTGCTTCCGGTCACGGCGCCTTCCATTATTTTCTCACTGATCCTAGGACTAGAGAAGAACTGGTTGTCCTTCGCCCACTACAGCTCGCCCCATTCTTTTCTCTTCTTTGAGAGCTGGTCAGATACCTGGCTTGCCCTTCGAGGAGCCTTGAAGGTCTTCCTTGGTGAGTATGTACTCATTTGCCATCTCCAATTTCTCTGCAAAAGTGGCCGGTTTAAATAGATTTAAGGGTCTGTTTGGGGCAGCTGTTGATTATTTATAATTTGTTGATAAGCAGATTATTCTGATAATCTAATAATCTACAGATTATCAGAATAATCTGGCTTGTTGTTTGAGACAGCTCATTCAGAATAGCTTATTGGTGGTTATGGTGGTATAAATGACATTCCTGTCTCTATCTAGTAAAATGTTTGGGGCAGCTTATTCAAAATAACTTATTGGTAGTACAGAAGCATATAGTGCAGAAGCATACAATCATCACAGATCAGTTCCAAAAGATGACATACAGTTCTCACACTCTCGTGAGTACCAGACGAAATAAAAAAAAGATAAAGACAAGTACAACTATAATGAGAAATATTAAATTATTTAATTTCAAACTCTAGCTACGTCTGTCCTCAGCTTCACTATCAACCTGGGAAAACATCAGATTCCCATGACTGCTGACAGTGTAATATGTGGGACTATCAGTCCACCGGAAGAAGCCGCAACGAGCTGAAACACCCTTGGCACAACTGTAGAACTGCCTCCCAAAGCTATGAGACTGACGCGACGTGAGCAACAAAGACGGTAGTCCAAGTTGAAGTCACATACCGCCATGACATTTTGAGTAGTCGAACTACTTCGACCAATATAAACCACCTTGTCCTGGTTGGATATTCGGGCATCAACGTGAGTACCGTCAATTACACCTATGCAGTTTTATTTTACAGAGTTAGAAAATATTTATATGTTATGTTTAGGGTTTAGGGTTCGGTCAAAGACTGACATCCACAGTAAGACATTGAACATGTTTTATTATGAATTGTGTACGATTACATAGCTATGCTTTTCATATACATAGCAATGGTTCTCAATACACATCTTATATTTGATACAAATGGTGTGTAAATAAAGCAATACACATCAAATTTGATATAAACCTTCTCATATATGTCGTGGAACACAATTCCACCGAAAGCAGCTGCCAAATAAGCTCTAAAATAGAAGCATTGTATCTCTTTATTTAAAATATTAGGAAAAGCCGAAAAATCTCTAAAGACATAAACCTTCTCATATGAGCATTGTATATCCTCTCATAGGAAATGCTAAAATATAATAACCGAATCTCTAATGGCCAATACAACATATAAACATTGTATCTCCTCTTTAGCCTCGGTATCAAAGGAAGCCCCTAAAACCCATCAACAATGATATATCATCTAACTAAAGAGTAAATCATTATTTGCACATTCAAACAAATGCCCCTAAACCTCATAACTGAGCAACATTCAATATAACAAATGCAGCTAAATAGGTGCACCTAAACCCCATAACCGAGCAACATTGCAATCATGAACAGTATAACAGGTGCAGCTAAACAATATAATAGGTGCAGAACTAGCTGAGTTCCCACATTTCCAACAGTATAACAGGGACGCATTGAAGCACATTCCAACAGTATAACAGGGACGCATTGAAGCACATTCATTAAAGAACAATATAACAGGGACGCATTGAAGCACATTCCAACAGTTAAACGATCCAACAGTTCGAACAGTAAAGAACAATATAACAAGGACGCATTCAAGCACATTCCAACAGTTCGAACAAGCTGAGTTCCCACATTTCAACTAAAGTTTTCATATAGGAACAAGGACGGGAAGAACAATATAACAGGTGCAGCTAAACACAGATCCAATGCATTCAAGGGATGTGCTCATCTGCCATTCTTGCGATATTATACCGAAAAAACAAATGCAGAAAACCCTCAAATTCATTTCCATCAATGCATTCCCAAATAATCCAGCAAAGGCATCCTCAAGAAAACCGAATCTTGCAAAAAGAGTAAAGGCAATCGAATCGAGCCACATAAAACCAACCAAAGAAGATCGAGCCATAAAACCAACCAGAAAGCATAATGACATATAGATCTCACCAGAAGAATCAATGTTTATGAAGGAGAAGATCGGGAAAAGAGATGGTAATGGAGAGCGCGAGAGAGATCTCACAGGGGCACGGGAGGAATTCGAGCCCTAATAAACGCCGAACACACAGGGAGCCCCGCGTGCGATCTGTAGGAAATAAAATACGCGATTTTAGTCGTTTTTAAAATGCGGGGCCGAACGTCAAAACGCCGCCGCACCAAAATAAGCTGCTCCAAACGGGCACTAAGTCATACCTGAATCGCTTGTTTCGGACTCCTCGTTTCAAAGTTGCTACGATAATATCAGGGTTCTAATTCCTGAATTTTAGCATCTCAATATGAAAGCATGTGATTTAGGCCCACAGGCTCTCGCTTTCTCCCTGTTTGACGTCGAGTAGGGTGTCCAAGCCTTTCCCCGGCTTATGTACATTTGAGAATTGTGAAACAAAAAGTCTTTTAAACTCGTACTAATTTGGGACGATTTTGGTCGGCAAACCGTTGAACCACCGAAGGCACAACTCCTTCAGGGTAGTTAAGAAACAACTACACATTATGGGGTAGTCAATCTTTTGCAGACTGAATGATGACTCGAACGATGCTACGTGGTCAATCGCATTGGTCCTCCCTTTGTAAGAATCCAGGCAAGGTATCCTTAGCTTGGANAAGCCCTTGAATCTCTCGATTTCCCTATTTATCTTGGCGAGATATCTAGCCATAAACTCGCTTTTGAACTCAAATTCCCCGTTGACTTGATTCATGATTAGCAATGTGTCAGACCTCACTAAGAGGTCCCGAGCGCCTATGTCATAGGTCAGGCGGAGTTCGACGATCAACGCTTCGTATTCTGCTTGATTGTTTTTGACGTCAAACTTCGCCGAGATTAGCTAGCAGAGATGTTATCCGGCCTGGCTGCTCAGAGCCAACCCAACCCTGTTGTTGCCTGCCTGGAGGCCTCATTGATATATAGGACCCACGTCCTGCGTCGGTGACCATTCCTCCATTTTGCTCCTTTATTACAAAAAAATCAACCAGGAAGTCTGCGATCACTTGAGCTTTAACTGTCATTTAGGAACGTAGGTGATGTTGAATTCACTGAGCTTTACTGCCCACTTTAGCAGTTGACTTGAGTGTTGTTGTTGTGTGAGCACATATTTCAACGAATGCTCCGTGATGACCCGAATCAAATGCATTTGGAAATATGATCAAAACCTTTGAGCGAAAAAATCAAAGTGAAGATTAGTTTTTCCATAATTGGGTACCTGGTCTCGGAGCCATGGAGCACTCGGCTCGTGTAGTGGACTGGATATTATTTTCCCGCTTCTTCTTGGACCAGAATTGAGCTTACAGTATCTTGTCCGACTTTGAGGTATAGTGACAACACTTACGTCGGCTTCGGGCTCCGGAGTAGTGGGGGCGACAATAAAGAATTTTTCTGTTTTCTGAATGACTCCTCACATTTGACCGTCCATTCGAAGTGCTAGGTTTTCCTTAGCGCCCTAAAGAGTGCCACACACTTGTTGCCCAATTTTAGGATAAAATGACTGAGCTCGGCAATTCGACAAGTTAGTTTTTGAATTTTCTTGGTACTCTGCATGGACAAAATGTCTAAGATTGCTTGCACATTCTCTAAATTGGCTTTCAATCCTTCGAGAGTCAACATGGAGCCGAGCAACTTGTCGGTAGACGCTTCAAAGGTGCACTTAGAAGGGTTTAATCTCATATTGTATTTTTTGAGTGTTTCAAATGTCTCTTTTAGATCCTCAATGTGTTGCTCAGCTAACTTATTCTTAACTAGAACATCGTCAACATATGCCTCAACATCCTTCTCTTTTTTATTAAAAAAAATTACACCCATGAGGCTCAAATAGGTTGTCCTAGCGTACTTAAGCCTGACGGGCATTACAATAAAACAAAATATGTCTTGTGCAGTAACAAATGTCATTTTTTCTGCATCGGCGTGAGCATTTTTATCTAATGGTAGCCAGAGTAAGCATCGAGAAACATATTACCAAGTATCCGACCGCGAAGTCTACCAAGGTGTCAATCTTCGGCATGAGGTAAGAGTCTTTTGGGCGAGCGGCGTTGAGATTGGTGAAGTCGACACACATACGCCACTTGTCGTTGGTTTTCTCGACCATCGTGAAATTCGAGAGCCAAGTTGGGTACTAGACTTGAAGGATGTAGTTAGCATCCAACAATTTTTTACCTCTACCGCTATCAGTTTGGCCAAAGTTCTAGCAGTCAACGGGGTCTTCTGTTGGACCGTCAAGAGTAGGTGATGATGTTTAGCCAATGACACATTGTGTCGATTGAGATGTCGGGCATATCCACTGCGAACCAAGCGAACACCTCCTGGTACTCTCGAAACGTCTGTATCAGTTGGTTCTTAAATCTTGCGTCAAAATGCTCACTGATTAGAAAGATCTTACCGGATTCTTTGTCAAACACTGGCATCTGGAAGAAGGTCTCCCAGGTCTCGAGACCCCCTCCCTTTGGATTTGGATATCAAGCAGTTCATGGTCAACGTTCGAAACCTCTTGTGAATAGTAGCTTTTTAAACTGTTCCAAGTTCTCCCAAATTGTAATCACCTCCCTGTCACCTGAAAAATTTACGACCACATGGTTGTTAGAAGTCACCAACTGGTAACTATTCAGGAGTGGTCGACCGAAGATAGCATTGTAGGTCGGTGAGGATTCTACCATGAGAAAATCCTTCGTGCTGGTATATTGCTTCTCGGGTTCTCCCCAAGATATGACTAGGGCGATGAGGCCCAGTGTCATCTTCCCTTTCCCGGAGAATCTGAACAACGGGTTGGTTGTGCTATCAACCAGTTGGCCTTTAGGATGATCTTATTGAACACCGTTTGAACAGGATGGTGAACGAACTCCCTGTATCAACGAGAATACTACCCACCTGACAGTTGTTGATCAATGTTATAACGATGATCATTGTAGGGGTTCCCCTTTGGTGAGAGATTTGCATCTTTAAAAACAATTGGAAAATGGTTGCGTGCATATGGGAGTACAGAGCATACCTCTCTTGAACATTGTCTCTTCGGGTTGGAGGGTCGGGGTCCTGCCTCGAAGATGGCCAAGATTATCTCTACGGCGTAGACCGCATTTGCCCGGACAGGTCCGTTTGAGGGTTATCCCATTGGGGCTTTACCAGCTACTGTGTTTGCGCACCGACTGCAACAAACTCTTTAAGCTTCTCGCTGCGGATGAGCTCCTCAATCAGGTTTTGAGGTGACCACATTCCTCCATGTCGTGACCATGGTCAAAGTGGTACTGGCAATACCTCTTCGAATCTCGTAAGATCGGGGCGGCCTTCAGTGGCAGGGCAGATTGAAATAGCCTTTGCTCAAACCTTGTGCTTTTTGGTAAACATGAAGTCACTCGTAATACTGGAAAACCATTGATTAGAGTGTTGCTTCCGGTCACGACGCCTTCGGTTATTTTCTCGCTGATCCTAGGACTAGAGAAGAACTGGTTGTCCTTCGCCCACTACAGCTCGCCCCATTCTTTTCTCTTCTTCGAGAGCTGGTTAGACGACCTGGCTTGCCCTTCGAGGAGCCCTGAAGGTCTTCCTTGGTGAGTGTGTACTCATTCGCCATCTCCAATTCCTCTGCAAAAGTGGCGGGTTTAAATAGGTTTAAGAGTCTGTTTGGGACAGCTGTTGATTATTTATAATCTGCTGATAAACTGATTATTCTGATAATCTAATAATCTACAGATTATCAGAATAATCTGGCTTGTTGTTTAAGACAGCTCATTCAGAATAGCTTATTGGTGGTTATGGTGTTATAAATGACATTCCTGCCTCTGTCTAGAAAAATGTTTGGGGCAGCTTATTCAGAATAACTTATTGGTAGTACAGAAGCATATATTGCAAAAACATACAATCATCATAGATCAGTTCCAAAAGATGACATACAGTTCTCACACTCCGTGAGTACCAGAAGAAATAAAAAAAATAAAGACAAGTACAACTACAATGAGAAATATTAAATTATTTAATTTCAAACTCTGGCTACGCCTGTCCTCAGCTTCACTATCAACCTGGGAAAACATCAGATTCCCATGACTGCTGACAGTGTAATATGTGGGACTGTCAGCCCACCGGAAGAAGCCGCAACAAGCTGAAACACCCTTGGCACAACTGTAGAACTGCCTCCCAAAGCTATGAGACTGACGCGACGTGAGCAACAGAGACGGTAGTCCAAGTTGAAGTCACATACCGTCATGACATTTTGAGTAGTCGAACTACTTCGACCAATATAAGCCACCTTGTCCTGGTTGGATATTCGGCCATCAACGTGAGTACCGTCAATTGCACCTATGCGGTTCTGTTTTACAGGGTTAGAAAAATATTTTAATGTTGTTATGTTTAGGGTTTAGGGTTCGGTCAAAGACCTACATCCACAGTAAGACCTTGAACATGTTTTATTATGAATTGTGTACGGTTACATAGCTATGCTTTTCATATACATAGCAATGGTTCTCAACACACATCTTATATTTGATACAAATGGTGTGAAAATAAAGCAATACACATCAAATTTGATATAAACCTTCTCATATATGTCGTAGAACACAATTCCACCTAAAGCAGCTGCCAAATAAGCTCTAAAATAGAAGCATTGTATCTCTTTATCTAAAATATTAGGAAAAACCGCAAAATCTCTAAAGACATAGACCTTTTCATATGAGCATTGTATCTCCTCTCATAGGAAATGCTAAAATATAATAACCGAATCTCTAATGGCCAATACAACATATAAGCATTGTATCTCCTCTTTAGCCTCGGAATAAAATGAAGCCCCTAAAACCCATCAACAATGATATATCATCTAACTAAAGAGTGAATCATTATTTGCACATTCAAACAAATGCCCCTAAACCCCATAACTGAGCAACATTCAATATAACAGGTGCACCTAAACCCCATAAGTGAGCAACATTGCAATCAGGAACAGTATAACAGGTGCAACTAAACAATATAACAGGTGCAGAACTAGCTGAGTTCCCACATTTCAAACAGTATAACAGGGACGCATTGAAGCACATTCCAACATTATAACATGGACGCATTGAAGCACATTCATTAAAGAACAATATAACAGGGACGCATTGAAGCACATTTCAACAGTTAAACGATTCCAATAGTTCGAATGGTAAAGAACAATATAACAAGGACGCATTCAAGCACATTCCAACAGTTTGAACAAGCTGAGTTCCCACATTTCAACTAAAGTTTTCATATAGGAACAGAGACGGGAAGAACAATATAACATGTGCAGCTAAACACAGATCCAATGCATTCAAGGGATGTGCTCATCTGTCATTCTTGCGATATTATATCGAAAAAACAAACGCAGAAAACCCTCAAATTCATTTCCATCAATGCATTCCCAAATAATCCAGCAAAGACATCCTCAAGAAAACCGAATCTTGCAAAAAGAAGTAAAGACAATCGAATCGAACCACATAAAACCAACCAAAGAAGATCGAGCCATAAAACCAACCAGAAAACATAACAACATATAGATCTCACAAGAAGAATCAATGTTTATGAAGGAGAAGATCGGGAAAAGAGATGGCAATGGAGAGCGCGAGAGAGATCTCACAGGGGCACGGGAGGAATTCGAGCCCTAATAAACGCGGAACGCACAGGGAGCCCCGCGTGCGATCTGTAGAAGGAAATAAAATACGCGATTTTCGTCGTTTTTAAAACGCGGGGCCGAACGTCAAATCGTCGCCGCACCAAAATAAGCTGCCCCAAACGGGCACTAAGTCATACCTGAATCGCTTGCTTTGAACTCCTCGTTTCAAAGTTGTTACGACAATATTAGGGTTCAAATTCCTGAATTTCAGCATCTCAATATGAAAGCATGTGATTTAGGCCCACAAGCTCTCGCTTTCTCCCTGTTTGACGTTGAGTAGGGTGTCCAAGCCTTTCCCCGACTTATGTACATTTGAGAAGTGTGAAGCAAAAAGTTTTTTAAACTCGTACTAATTTGGGACGATTTTGGTCGGCAAACCGTTGAACCACGGAAGGCACAACTCCTTCAGGGTAGTTAAGAAACAACTACACATTATGGGGTAATCAATCTTTTGCAGACTGAATGATGACTTGAACGATGCTACGTGGTCAATCGCATTGGTCCTCCCTTTGTAAGAATCCAGGCAAGGTATCCTTAGCTTGGATGGGAGTATCGTCGATTTTATTTGGCGAGTAAAAACCCCTACTGTGAGTGGTCGGACAGACACTCGCATTCTCTCTTCCCATCGCTTATTTGCCTGCGCAAACGCGGTGATGTCAGTGCGTTGGGACTCACCTTGTCCCTCCGTCTGTTGATCGCTGACATGGTTGTTTTGAATAGGCGGGTTCCCGGGGGGGGGACCTCGTAAAGTTCTGCTTCCAGAAGAAGCGTTTGATTGTTCCTCTAGGTGATCGCTGCCCGAAGGACTTAGAATTGTAGTCCCTGGACCTGTGCATGAACATCTGATAGCGCAACATCTCTTTTGGGTTCCATGTGCACTATCTCACTTTGGAAATTTTCTCCTTCATAGCCTTTTCCNGATTGTTCCTGTAGGTGATCGCTGCCCGAAGGACTTAGAATTGTAGTCCCTGGACCTGTGCATGAACATCTGGTAGCGCAACATCTCTTTTGGGTTCCATGTGCACTATCTCACTTTGGAAATTTTCTCCTTCATAGCCTTTTCCACTTCTCATCTATGTCGTGTTGCATGCTCACCGTACCATCTTTTATGATGTTGATTCCTAACGTATCTTTTGGTTAGCACACCCAGAAGTCAAAATCAAGAGAGGCGAAAGAAAGAGAGGGAGGGGGAGAGGGCACAATAATTTCCACAAGAAGAAGCTAGGGAGTCCCCCCTTTTTTCCTCTTTAGACTGCCTATTTNATATCTTTTGGTTAGCACACCCAGAAGTCAAAATCAAGAGAGGCGAAAGAAAGAGGTAGGGAGAGAGGGCACAATAATTTCCACAAGAAGAAGCTAGGGAGTCCCCCCTTTTTTCCTCTTTAGACTGCCTATTTATAGGAGTCTAATTAGTACAATTGAGGATGATGGAAATTTTTATGGCAACCGCTCTTAATAGAATGAATGCGTATAATTTGAAATAATAATCGTCATAATATTAGCAAAGAATAAAAAGTTTACAATGGTTTATTAATTTAACAATGTAATGGGCCGAGGGGTAGCCAATCGTATCGTTCGGTAGTCTGATAACTGCCTATGCCGAGAAGGTGTAATCGGTCGGTTTGAATATTGTCGTCCGTCTTGACAAGAGGTTTGGCAGATAGATTTTGTGAGACTCGTTGCTTCGATCGGTTTTTCTATTGATGGGTCGATTTATTTCGTCGGGTGAGTCGTAGTTCACTTACTGTTTGGCTCAAAGACTTACATGACATGTGTCTCGTCTACCTAGTCAGTTTGTTGCATCGACTAAATCTCCCCTCTCACAAAGTCTTGAACATAACTTATCGCTGCCTATTCGGGGTATCCGATGACTCGTTGTTGGGATGATTTGTGCATCCCTCTTAGAGAATCTTGTTGCAATCGAGTGGAGAATCATATCCAGAACTTTAACCTATCCCAGATTTAGAGACGCATGTTCTCATATTAAACGCTAAATTCTCGATCCATCACTTATCCCGGAGGGAAGCTCATATTCATGTTGTTTGTTCTTTTCTAGATTCGTGCCGGTAATTCTGGTGTATATAATATCATAAAAAATGACTCCAAGGTATAAAAACTATGCCGGTTAATTTATCATGCCAGAAAAATTTGCACATGCAATTCTACAAGAAAATTTTAGGACTTCATAGTTGCTCGTCCGAAGATGACAACAAACACAACTCAAAATTTAAAACCAAGATCAAGGAAGTGAGTTATGTGAATATGCTGATGATCAAAATTTCCACTTATGAAAAGAGAGAGGTTGATAAAATTCAAAACCAAAAAAATAGTTAATGTGCAAAATACTCCAAAAAAAAAGAAAATTTACATACATACCTAACAATTCTTATATATTTACATATCTAACACCCAAAGTTTGATATTTATATTTATAACACATTGGTGTCATAAATTCAGCTATGCATGAAAATGTGTTTTTTTAAAAAAAAAGTAGAGATGGGGGTATTTTTATGTAATATTATAGATTTGAGTGGTATAAATGTAAATATGAATGTTTAGACGTTAGATACGTAAATACATAAGAATTGTGTGGTATATGTGTAAATAACCCAAAAAATAATCGTTCTACAAGGTGAAACCGAGAAAGCCAAAGTTGAAAACCACCTTCAAAAAGAGCAGCATTATATGCTAGGAGAAAGGAAACCCAAAATATGAGACAGAAACTTCTCCTCTTCAAAAAATCAATGAGTTCAATAAAACAAATGTGCTATGTCCGATTTAGCAAGAAAGCACACAAGACATTCCATGTGAAAACTCCATTGAAGATTCAACGGAAGATAAACGTGACATATTTCATATAAAGAGACAAGGAATAAAAAAAAAAGCAGAAGTGAGAAGATCCAATGGGGATTAAATTGAGACTTCTTAACAAGAAATCTNAGAAAAGTTATCTTGGTTCAACTCTAAGGAATCTCAAGTGATTACTTATGTTGTGGTTGCTCATCTGGAAATCATAAATCGTCGCTGCTCTCTTCGCGAACCAAATCACAACTCTGAAGAGAAATTCTTCTAGAAGACATAACCTATACACTATCTGTAATAATAATAATAATAATAATAAGGGGCATTTACATCCATACAATTCTTATCAATATACATATCTAACACCTAAACTTACTATTCATATGCAAAGCACAAATGTTGGACATTTCATCAAAAACACCACCGGCAGTAACCTATTAAAAGTGAAATAAACGTTTTTGCATATACTTGTGACACCAAAGTGCTATAAATATATACATCAAACTTCAGGTGTTAGATATGTAAATGTGTAAGAATTGTGTGGTACGTAAATTTTCATAATAATAATAGTAATAAAGAGACATTTACATACATACCATACAATTCCACGGTATTTATGCATATAATACCTAAACTTTCATTGCTCGATTTACAGCACTCAAATCTTTAACATCACATCAATAATATCACTATTAATAACTTTTTAAAAGTGATATACATTTTAATTCATAGGAAAAGTGTCATAAATATACAACAACAAGTCTTGATCCAACTGAGGTCGGCTGCATGAATCCTTTTTCACCATTGCGTCATATTGTGTCATTTTCATTTAATTATAATATATTAAGATCATTTTTTTATACAATATGTCAAGTCTTTTAGGTCTACCTCTGCCTTTCTTAACATTAGTCAAATCTAAAACATCTACTCTCCTAACCGAATCATTATTGGTCGACGTTTAATGTGACCAAACCATCTAAGACGGCTCTCTCTAATTTTGTCCGCCACAGGAGCTAAACCAACCCTATCACGGATATATTCTTTTCGCATTTTGTCTCTAAGTGTCAATCCACTCATCCACCTAAGTGCTCTCATCTCGGCAACACTTAAATTTGTTTAATGCTTCTTCTTTAAAGGTTGATATTCTGTGCCATAGAGCATTGTAGGTCTCACTTCTGTGCCATAGAGCATTGCAGGTCTCACTATTATCTTATAAAATTTTCCTTTCAATTCAAGNTAAAGGTTGATATTCTGTGCCATAGAGCATTGCAGGTCTCACTTCTGTGCCATAGAGCATTGCAGGTCTCACTATTATCTTATAAAATTTTCCTTTCAATTCAAGCAGTACTTTTCTATCACACAATAGCCCCGATGCATTCCTCCACTAAACAACCAACTTGAATTCTACTAAAAAGTATCATAAATATAAAAATTAAAATTTAGAAGTTAAACATGTCAATACATAGGAATTGTCCGTTATGTCTGTAAATCTTTGGGGGAAAAACAAAACTACATTTAACTAATGGAGATCAAACACAAAACGACCCATCCATTCTCCTGATTGCAGCAACGTCAGAGAAGAGTAAGTAGTGCAGAATAACATGCGATAAAAACACATCTCACGTTTCAATTATTGCAAAAAAAAGGAAAAAAAAAAGAGGCATTTACATAAATACCACCAATTCTGGGTATTTAGATATCTAACACAAACTTTGCATTTTTACATTTATACACCCAAATATTTCATATCACATTAAAATACCACAATTCTAACTTAAAAAGTTAAATACACATTTCCAAGCATAGGTAAGGTGTTGTATGTAAAAATTGAAGTTTAGGTGTTACATATATAAATAAATACATAAGAATTGAGTGGTATGTAACTAAATCTTCCAAAAAAAAAAAACAATTTATAATAAAGACCCAACGGGTTATATACCTTCACATAAAAACATACAAAAAATCCATCACATCAAAAAGAAATATTTGTACACAAACTAATATGCAGAACCCAAAATGACCACTACAGAAACTATATGAACATGGGAAATCAAAGAACAAATTAAGCTGGGAATCTAACCTATAAAAACAAATAAAATTCTCCTCTTTTGAGCAGTTCATACAACATTGCCCTGTTGGCAGGTTGGAGGTGTCTGGAGCAAAAAGACAGACATGCAATTTTAAAGTTTTATCTACAAGAAACTCAACTGTAGCAATAATTCAGGGCAAAAATTGTAACCTTTAGAAAAGTTTAGAACGCTGAAACCTGTAACATGGGAAAGAGTAGATTAAAAGGTTAGGCTTACTTTTCTGTATAACAGCCACAGATGCCCTTCCTCGAGCTTTGCCGAGGCCGGAAGGGCTTAACATGATGCAGCAAAGCGAAAAAACTGCAAGCCATGGAAGATTTGGATTTCATGAAGAGAAAGGTACCCCAACATTTACAGGATTTAAGTTATGAATTCCCCCCATATGAATGAGCTCCATTTCTCCCTAGAGCCAAAAATAGACAGCTGTAGAATAGTGGATATAACTTAGTGAGGAATGAAACTTGATCCTTTAGATGCCTGAGCCTGCAATTCAAGGTAAAATTCATCCAGGTGAAGTAGAATGAAGTTGCATGTCATTAACACTATCATGGCATTCAGAACTATATGTAAATAATAAAACTATTCCAGTAACTCCCATAAAATGAGCCAAATTGATTAACGTGCTGTCTCGTTCAAGCTCTTTTATTTATTTTCTCATCGAATTCAAGCTGATCTTAAGCATGACTTCAAAACCTTATTAAGCATGTTTATTAATCTTAATTATTTCGAGCTGCAATTGAGCTTTAATTGACCCTGATAGGTATTTGAAGTTAATTATTTGATTAAATAGTCCTATTACTGGACATGATCGGATTTATAAGTTATAATAATATTCACATAATTTACCATAAATAATTAAAGTTGTATGTTCAAGTTCAAATATTAATAAGAAAAAATAATCTTTATATATTAGTATGTATTTGATATTTTAATCATAACACCTCCAATAATATACATCTTTTGTGGGGAACCTATTGATGAGATAGGTGGTAGTAAGCGCTGCATCATTCCAAAAACTTTTCGGGACTCCGACTCTTAAGAGAGTCGGATGACTACGAAGTGTTCCAGGATGGGAGCAGGTTGTACTGCAGCAGATTCAGATGCCGTAGTGAGACCCTTAGCAGAGGAAGATTTGCTTGACGGTTTGTATGTTGGGTTTCGATGGATTTTCGAATATTTGTCTCAAGTATGTTTGGGTTTGTGACAATAATCACAAGTGAAGCCAGTGGCTCAAGATGGTATGAATGAGTGTTGAGAATTATTAATGACCAAGGCAGATGATTCGACTGAAGTGGAAATGTGGAGCATGACAAGCCTTTGGCTCTCTTCACGTCGAATCTCTGTGAATGCAGCATTAGAGGAAGGGGATCCCAACAAAAGATACGGCCCAAAACTTCATCAAGCTCTTGGTTAATGCCTGCAAGAAATTAAAACATGCTATCTTTTTCTATAATCTTCTGAAATAGGGAACGGTTCGTCTAAGATTCCTACGTGTAGTCATAGTAGAGATCGCATTCCATCCATAAGGCCACCACATCATTGTAGTACTAGTCCAGTCAATCCCTGTTTCGCCCGGTGGATTTTATTGGAAACCTTATACAATTGGTTGGAGTTCCCTACATCNTGTAGTTCACTTACTGTTTGGCTCAAAGACTTACATGACATGTGTCTCGTCTACCTAGTCAATTTGTTGCATCGACTAAATCTCCCCTCTCACAAAGTCTTGAACATAACTTGTCGCTGCCTATACGGGGTATCCGATGACTCGTTGTTGGGATGATTTGTGCATCCCTCTTAGAGAATCTTGTTGCAATCGAGTGGAGAATCATATCCAGAACTTTAACCTATCCCAGATTTAGAGACGCATGTTCTCATATTAAACGCTAAATTCTCGATCCATCACTTATCCCGGAGGGAAGCTCATATTCATGTTGTTTGTTCTTTTCTAGATTCGTGCCGGTAATTCTGGTGTATATAATATCATAAAAAATGACTCCAAGGAATAAAAACTATGCCGGTTAATTTATCATGCAAGAAAAATTTGCACATGCAATTCTACAAGAAAATTTTAGGACTTCATAGTTGCTCATCAGAAGATGACAACAAACACAACTCAAAATTTAAAACCAAGATCAAGGAAGTGAGTTATGTGAATATGCTGATGATCAAAATTTCCACTTATGAAAAGAGAAAGGTTGATAAAATTCAAAACCAAAAAATGTTTAATGTGCAAAATACTCCAAAAAAATGAAAATTTACATACATACCTAACAATTCTTATATATTTACATATCTAACACCCAAAGTTTGATATTTAAATTTATAACACATTGGTGTCATAAATTCAGCTATGCATGAAAATGTGTTTTTTTTAAAAAAAGTAGAGATGGGGGTATTTTTATGTAATATTATAGATTTGAGTGGTATAAATGTAAATATGAATGTTTAGATGTTAGATATGTAAATACATAAGAATTGTGTGGTATATATGTAAATAACCCAAAAAATAGAAAGCCAAAGTTGAAAACCACCTTCAAAAAGAGCAGCATTATATGCTAGGAGAAAGGAAACCCAAAATATGAGACAGAAACTTCTCCTCTTCAAAAAATCAATGAGTTCAATAAAACAAATGTGCTATGTCCGATTTAGCAAGAAAGCACACAAGACATTCCATGTGAAAACTCCATTGAAGATTCAACGGAAGATAAACGTGACATATTTCATATAAAGAGACAAGGAATAAAAAAAAAA
>JXCR01077896.1:4596-19115 GCA_002079205.1 Phalaenopsis hybrid cultivar
ATTAAAATTATTAATTAAAAAATTAGAATAAAAATATATTAAATTTTATTTAAATGAATATTTTAATATAAATAATAAGCTTTAAATTTCGCCCTTACCCTTAACTTCTTACGGCTACGTGATTAAAGATGTCAAAATCGTTCGTTGTCAGGGAATAGGTCGTGTTCGGCTAGCTAAGCAAATGAGACAAATACGGATAAAATTTTTGAGCTCAATATATTAACGAACCGAACACAAACAATAATATTTTTTAATTAGCAGAACGCAAGCCAAGCATGGGCTCGCTCAAACTTGGCTCGTTTACACCTCGAATTTTTAACCTTTACCGCCAAATTAATTACGTCCTGCAATGTCCACAACTATTGGAGTTCAATCACATTGGCGATTGATGGTCGTAGAAAACCCAAAAAACATGGAATAGTGTGCTCTTCGGGTTCGGAAAGATTGCATCAGCACCAACTATTCGAATTAAGTGATATATTCCTTCGCGGATAATTCTTGTTAATGAAGGTTATGATGCTTGTGAAGACTTATTGTCGGTAATGCTCGGGTAAGAATTTCTATTGCATTTCTTTCTTCATTTTGGTCCAAGACGTGATCTTGGATCTTCCCTCTCTTTGCCGAATATTCTTCAAATTTTCCTACCAAACTGAGGCGTTCTTTAATTTGAACGCCACTAGTTTGACGACATGGTCTTGTGACACCTTGAATTCTAGAATTGGTTCAATTACATGTAGCCAATTGATGAATTTATCGGGATCCAATCTTCCATCAAAATCAGGAAGGTTGATTTTGATTCTGAAATTTTGAGATTTCCATCGATTTTCACGTCTCAACGTATGCAGAGGTTGTTGATTGTCGCTAGATATCTCTTGATGGAATGGGTTATCTTTTTCCTCGCCGATCACCTCATTTTCAGATTGATTTTTATGTTCTTTCGGATCTTGCCGTTCAATAAGCGTTAATCTTCTTTGTAGATGATGAATTTATTGTCGCAATTCTTCTACAACCAAATCTTAGTGACGGATATTGTTCCTCCTTGACAGCATCTTCAATTGCTTTTAGTCACTGGAAACACAGGAAAGGGGAAGACAATTTCAACTGCAAGCCTCTCAATGATCTGCAAGATTCTTGGACAGAAATCCAAAATTCTTGGTCAACACTCTGCTGAAAAATAAAAAACTGACTGCAATCCTCTCCAAAATTCGGGGCAAAAATTCTTGACATCAGAGAAACCACACAAGGACAGATGAAACCTGCAGCAGGACAACAGAGTACCCAGAACCCACGGCAGCAGGAATGCACGACTATGAACAACTTAGAACCCACGGCAGCAGGAATGCACGGCTCAGAAATATCGCAAGACAATTTTTGCAACCACCAAAATCGAAAAAACATGAAAGATCTGGACAAACTTATAGAGGAAGGAATTCGAAAAGAAATGGGAAGAGAAGGATGAAATGCACAAGAACTCGGGGGAGAAAGAGAAAAGATGTGCAAGAACAATGCTCTGATGCCAAAGATATACCGCACAACGCATAAACAAAAACTAAAGTTTGAAAAATCTAGAAAAGAAGAAAAGCTAGGATCGAAAATCCTAAGAAAAGAATACGTTTNTAAGTAATTTAATTGACTATAAAGCTACAAAGATTTATAATCAATTAAAATTATAATTAAAAAATTAGATTAAAAATATCCTAAATTTTATTAAAATGAATTTTTAATATAAATGATAAGATTTAAATTTCGCCCTTCCCCTTAACTTCTTACGGCTATGTGACTAAGGATGTCAAAATAATTTGTTGTTCGCTAAAAACTCGTCTTCGGCTCACTAAGCACATGAGTCAAACACGAATAAATTTTTTGAGCTCAATATATTAACGAAANTTTCTTACGGCTATGTGACTAAGGATGTCAAAATAATTTGTTGTTCGCTAACAACTCGTCTTCGGCTCACTAAGCACATGAGTCAAACACGAATAAATTTTTTGAGCTCAATATATTAACGAAACGAACACGAACAACAATATTTTTTAATGAGTCGAACCCAAGCCATTAAATATTATATATATATATAATTTATGAGTATTATTTTTAAATAATTTAATTGACTACAACCTACAAAGATCTATATAATCTATTAAAATTATTAATTAAAAAATTAGAATAAAAATATATTAAATTTTATTTAAATGAATATTTTAATATAAATAATAAGCTTTAAATTTCGCCCTTACCCTTAACTTCTTACGGCTACGTGATTAAAGATGTCAAAATCGTTCGTTGTCAGGGAATAGCTCGTGTTCGGCTAGCTAAGCAAATGAGACAAATACGAATAAAATTTTTGAGCTCAATATATTAATTAACCGAACGCGAACAATAATATTTTTTAATTAGCAGAACGCAAGCCAAGCATGGGCTCGCTCAAACTTGGCTCGTTTACACCTTGAATTTTTAACCTTTACCGCCAAATTAATCACGTCTTGCAATGTCCACAACTATTGGAGTTCAATCACATTGGCGATTGATGGTCATAGAAAACCCAAAAAACATGGAATAGTGTGCTCTTCGGGTTCGGAAAGATTGCACCAGCACCAACTATTCGAATTAAGTGATATTCCTTCGCGGATAATTCTTGTTAATGAAGGTTATGATGCTTGTGAGGACTTATTGTCGGTAATGCTCGGGTAAGAATTTCTGTTGCATTTCTTTCTTCATTTTGATCTAAGACGTGATCTTGGATCTTCCCTCTCTTTGCCGAATATTCTTCAAATTTTCCTACCAAACTAAGGCGTTCTTTAATTTGATCGCCACTAGTTTGACGATATGGTCTTGTGTCACCTTGAATTCTAGAATTGGTTCAATTACATGTAGCCAATTGATGAATTTATCGGAATCCAATCTTCCATTGAAATCAGGAAGGTTGATTTTGATTCTAAAATTTTGAGATTTCCATCGATTTTCACGCCTCAACGTATGCAGAGGTTGTTGATTGTCGCTAGATATCTCTTGATGGAATGGGTTATCTTTTTCCTCGCCGATCACCTCATTTTCAGATTGATTTTTATGTTCTTTCGGATCTTGCCGTTCAATAAGCGTTAATCTTCTTTGTAGATGATGGATTTATTGTCGCAATTCTTCCACGACCAAATCTTAGTGACGGATATTGTTCCTCCTTGACAACATCTTCAATTGCTTTTAGTCACTGGAAACACAGGAAAGGGGAAGGCAATTTCAACTGCAAGCCTCTCAATGATCTGCAAGATTCTTGGACAGAAATCCAAAATTCTTGGTCAACACTCTGCTGAAAAATAAAAAACTGACTGCAATCCTCTCCAAAATTCGGGGCAAAAATTCTTGACATCAGAGAAACCACACAAGGACAGGTGAAACCTGCAGCAGGACAACAGAGTACCCAGAACCCACGACAGCAGGAATGCACGGCTATGAACAACTTAGAACCCACGACAGCAGGAATGCACGGCTCAAAAATATCGCAAGACAATTTTTGCAACCACCAAAATCGAAAAAACATGAAAGATCTGGACAAACTTATAGAGGAAGGAATTCGAAAAGAAATGGGAAGAGAAGGATGAAATGCACAAGAACTCGGGGGAGAAAGAGAAAAGATGTGCAAGAACAATGCTCTGATGCCAAAGATATAACGCACAATGCATAAACAAAAAACTAAAGTTTGAAAAATCTAGAAAAGAAGAAAAACTAGGATCAAAAATCCTAAGAAAAGAATACGTTTACTGAAAAGAAAGATGTTTGATCGCTACTTGGACACCACTTTAGGATCTTGAATGCACTTCTTAACCCGAAAGGATACCGGGAAGGATATTACAACCAATTTAAAACTATCTATCCCCAGCCCACACAAAACAACTCCTATTTATAAAGGCTAGACTTTCTTAATTACAAGTATATCATCCTAAAGTATAGAGACACAAAAAACTAAAATAAATAAAACTAGATATATAAACTGAAATAAAACTCTAGTTCCCACATCACAAATCAACCGAATCTCTTACCAAACCTTCACCAACCTATGAAATAACAAGTACATTCCATTAAATTACAAAAATTTCAAACTAAAGTAAAATAAACCAACCAAATGAAAACTAGTGCAAATCATTGGGTGACGGGATTCCTTCAAAAAGAATAAACAACTAAATTTGGACAAAGTTGGCACAGAGTTTAGCAAAGTAAACAAATATACTTGAATAAAGTTGGCCCTGAGTTTAGCATTTGATACTCATCTAGTAAATCAAGGCAGACTTTGTGTTTTTTTTAAAGTTATCCATTAGTTATTATAAATGCCTATGCTTCACCAATGAATAAGATCTCTCTATAATCCACCTTAAACAATGGACACAATCTCATCATTCAAAATGATTTAAGGAACAAGTCGTATAGATGTATTTAATTGAGGATTGGATGTCAATTCACATTGGAGGTCAAATAAAACAGGTTAAAAATTAGATTAATTCCATAGTTTTTTTGGAATTATGAATATTGAGATGTTAGTTCTAATTATTTGCAAAACTTTATTGGCTTTATCATTATTCAATTTAATTTCTTAAGATTCATGATGAAAATTTTTTGAATTGAAGTTATTTAACGTATATTATTTTATCACCAAGTTTAAACTCTGTTTCTGTTGTTCACATACGCATAAAGTTTATTGTCAAAGTAGAAATGCACTAGGCCTCATTTTTTTATAAAGGTCAAGAGTTCTATAGATTTTTTAGTTTGAGATCTTATGACAATCGCAAATAAGCACTTTCTAATATACCTATTGACACATGAATTATATGCTAACTTTGTTTTATATAATATCAAATCCCACCCGAATTTGTTGCCTTTTATTTGACAACATAAAATGTCTCCAAAGTGTGCATTTAGTTTATTAGTTTGACATCTGTGTGTAGGTGTAAATAGTTAAAAATTTAAATTGTATTATCATTTTATTTCAAAGGGTTTTACTGAAATAACTTTTGAATTTTACATCCCAATAAAGAATAATTGTCTTAGGTAACTCACGCAAATTAACTAGCTTATTAAAATATAGTTTAGCTGTTTTGTGACATTGCATAAAATGATAAATCACTACAGAAATAGAATCATACTCTCGATATTTGCAGTATACCCGACACAAATTTCACTCTAGTTGTCCGCCCATAATTGATATGGAATTTTTAAAGGTATGTACAATCTTATGTTATGTTTTCCGACTTTTGCAGATTGACAAATCCTTTGTTTTGAAATACTATGTGACACATTCCTTTTTAGGCTTATACATTAATATGTAACCTTAGTTATTGCAATGGCCTTATCCCTATCAAAATTATCAACATCAACCAGCTCTAGAAATTGATGGTCTCTCAAATATGAATTATGAAACAAAGTTGTTTTTTTAAATATAAATATGCTTAGCCATGCTATTTTCGTTAAAATAAGATGATTTATTGTCTTAGAAATCTCATCAAAATCCTTGCAAATGTTGAACTCCTCTCTTATTTCATCAAAAGCAATTACTTAAACCATTATTGTGTTTATAATAACTTAAACTCTATTCATAATATTAATTTTAGCAGAATGCTCAAGTATGGAGGAATATTCTTATAAACTATCAACTCGCTTAGCATATTTATGTTTCAACTTCTTTTTTGAACTCAATTATTTCAAAGCTTAATGAATAGAATACAATACAAGCTCTTTAGGTAATAGATAATGAAAATACTGAAAAACTTGTATAACAGCAAGGTAATTTTTTATTTTCATAAAAAATACTAGGTGCATTGGATAATCTAAAATGTATCACTAACCATTCAAATAATTCATCATTCATTAGAAATACAACCACAAAAGCAACAACAAGCATTTATCCCACTAGGTGGGGTATCCAACATGAATCTTTTTCCTCCAACATGAATCTTTTCATTTAATTATAATAAATTAATATTATTTTTTATATAACATGCCCAAGTATTTTTAGGTCTAGCTCTATCTTTCTTAATATAAGATAAATCTAAAACATCTACTCTCCTAATATGGTCATCAGATGGTCGGCGTTTAATATGACCAATCCATCTAAGGCAACTCTCTCTAATCTTATTTGTCATTGGAGCTACTCTCAATTTTTTTCACAGATATATTCGTTTCACTTTTTGTCTTAAAGTGTAAAGCCACTCATCCACCTAAGCATTCTCATCTCTGCAACACTTAATTTTGTGCTTCTCTTTTACAAGTCAACATCCCACACCATAAAGCATTGCAGGTCTCACCACTATCTTATAAAATTTTCCTTTAATAGCGGTACTTATCTATAATAGTTCTGGTGCATTCCTCCATTTCAACCATCCAATTTGAATTATACTAATAATATCCCTATCTTTATTACCATCACTTTGAACAATAGACATGAGATATCTAAAATGTTCTTTCTTTCTAATGAGTTGATTACTACTATTACAACCTCTCTATTACCTTTACTATTACTAAAATTACATTCTATGTATTCAGTTTTAAATCTACTCGAATGAAAGCTTTTCAACTCTGAAGTTATAATTCAAGTTTTTCCTGGATGCTCTTCAGTCTTATCCACAAAAAAAGATTTTATCAGCGAAAAACATACACCAAGGTACATCCTCCTGTAGATTTTCAATAAAAACATCCATAACTAAAGCAAAAATATATGGGCTCAAAGTTGATATCTGATGTAAACCAACTGAAATAAGAAAATACTTGGTAAATCCTCCTTTAGTTTGAACACAAATAATAGCTGTAGTATACATATCTTTAATGACTTGAATATAAATAATATAAACACCTTTTTTTTTCCAGAACTCTCCAAAGTACTTCTTTTGGCACTTTTTCATAAGCTTTTTCTAAATCAACAAAAATCATATATAGATCCTCACTCTCTTAATATACTTCATCAAACATCTCAATAAATTTATAGCTTCCATAGTAGACTTGCCTGACATGAATCCAAACTAATGTTGAGAAATCATTGTATCATGTCGTTACCTATGCTTAATTACTCTCTCCCATAACTTTAATTTATGACACATTAATTTAATTCATCTATGATATGGCCACTCTTGTGCATCTCTTTTATTCTTAAAAATAGGAATTAATAGACTCTTTATTCATTCATCAGACATCTTGTTTTAGTTATAAAATAATATTAATAAGTTNGGGTCATCAGATGGTCGGCGTTTAATATGACCAATCCATCTAAGGCAACTCTCTCTAATCTTGTCTATCATTGGAGCTACTCCCAATTTTTTTCACAGATATATTCGTTTCGCTTTTTGTCTTAAAGTGTAAAGCCACTCATCCACCTAAGCATTCTCATCTCTGCAACACTTAATTTTGTGCTTCTCTTTTACAGGTCAACATTCCACACCATAAAGCATTGCAGGTCTCACCACTATCATATAAAATTTTCCTTCAATAGCGGTACTTATCTATAATAGTTCTGGTGCATTCCTCCATTTCAACCATCCAATTTGAATTATACTAATAATATCCCTATCTTTATTACCATCACTTTGAACAATAGACATGAGATATCTAAAATGTTCTTTCTTTCTAATGAGTTGATTACTACTATTACAACCTCTCTATTAGCTCTACTATTACTAAAATTACATTCTATGTATTCAGATTTAGATCTACTCGAATGAAAGCTTTTCAACTCTGAAGTTATAATTCAAGTTTTTCCTGGATGCTCTTCAATCTTATCCACAAAAAAAGATTTTATCAGCGAAAAACATACACCAAGGTACATGCTCCTGTAGATTTTCAATAAAAACATCTATAACTAAAGCAAAAATATATGGGCTCAAAGTTGATATCTGATGTAAACCAACTGAAATAAGAAAATACTTGATAAATCCTCCTTTAGTTTGAACACAAATAATAGCTGTAGTATACATATCATTAATGACTTGAATATAAATAATATAAACACCTTTTTTTTTCCAGAACTCTCCAAAGTACTTCTTTTGGCACTTTTTCATAAGCTTTTTCTAAATCAACAAAAATCATATACAGATCCTCACCCTCTTAATACTTCATCAAACATCTCAATAAATTTATAGCTTCCACAGTAGACTTGCCCGACATGAATCCAAACTAATGTTGAGAAATCATTGTATCATGTCGTTACCTATGCTTAATTACTCTCTCCCATAACTTTAATTTATGACACATTAATTTAATTCATCTATGATATGACCACTCTTGTGCTTCTCTTTTATTCTTAAAAATAAGAATTAATAGACTCTTTATTCATTCATCAGACATCTTGTTTTAGCTATAAAATAATATTAATAAGTTTAGTAAGTGAAAAATTTCCCATAACTCCTAAACATTTTCACACTTCTATTGAAATATCATCAAGTCCTATTGTTTTTCACATTTCATTTTCTTTAAAGCCTCCTTAACTTTTGTTTTTACTAATGTACCGTTGGAAATAAAAAAATTTGTTATTATTTACGATATTAATATCACTAAAGTTGATCCTATTTTCACAATCTTGAATAAAAAAATTATCAAAATATCTCACCCACCTTATGTTGAATATCCTGATTTATGAAGCATGCTTTTTTATTTTCATTCTTAATACACTTGAACTAAATTTTTACTTTTTTTATCTTTTTATTTGGTTAGTTTATACATTTATTTTTCATCATATTTAGTATCTAATATATTATAAAGATATTAAAAGCAAAATTTTTAACATTACAAATTATTCTCTTATTCACTCTATGAGTCACCTTAAATTTTTCCTAATTCTTCAAACTCTTACATTTGAGCTAATTTATAAAAAAATCTTTTTTTGCACATTATTATTCCACCACAACTATTTTTATTTATATGAGTTCTTTTATTCTCTAAGCACATCTTTTATAACTTGTTACTAATACTTGTTACTTTATCTTACATAATATTAATTTTTTTGTGGATATCTCAAATCTTAAGATCTTGAAGTTTACTCATCAAAATAATTTTATTTGTCTTTTAAACACCCTCATCTATTTCTATGATAATTTTTTTTTTTAAGTTTTTACATATGTAGTACTCCAAACATAGGTGTTTACCCATTTCAGACACAACTTAAATTTTACATATTTCACACCCTTAAACAACGACTAACGCCCTTGTCTAGCTTCTGTCAAGCGGATTGTACGGGAGGATTATTCCTTCAGAAAAATTTACCACCTCATCTGACTTATCCTAAAGTTTCTTTTAAGATCTTTCCATCCTTGGCAGCTTGTCAAACGAAGTTTGTAGGCCCTTTCTTTCAGCAAAGATGGTTAGCTTTCATCTGCAGCTTTCATCTGCAGCGAGGGGGACGACCTTTTTTTCTGGCAAGGTGGGGGTCTTCTTTTCCGGCGTTTGTGATTTCGTAGACAACTTTCTTGTTCAGTACTGTTGAAGGTCGCTTCTCCTGTGGCTTCACTGGTGGCTACAGGCTTCTGAAATGTGGGCTGGAGATTACGAGCGACAAGAAGACCAAAAAATAATAGATGGAGAAGGAGAATTTGTGTGCAGAAGAATGGAGTTCCCATGCCTAGAAAGATTTTCTATGCTTTGGTGAAAGGGTGCGGAAACAAAGAAGAGATCTAGGCTAAAGGTGTCTTTTTAAGGGTGTAAAATATTTATAATTTAAGTTTTGTTTGTGAAATGGGTAAATAGCTATGTTTGGAGTGCTACATATATAAAAACTCCTCTTTATTTTTCAATCCTTCATCTTAAAATTCAAAATTAATGATTGATGTGGGGTTTTAAATTTTCACTTGGAATGATCTTATAATCTCGACGATCTTTTTTTTTTTTTCATAAAAATAATCAATGTAAAACTATTAGATATATTCTTAGAAGTGATAATATGCTTATCTTTTTTTTTTTAAATAAAATATTAGCAATAACAAAATCACAAGCTAAAACAAAATCTAACATGATTTTTTTTTTCACAAAAAATAATCAATTTATGTTTATTAGATCTATTCTTATAAGTGATAATATGCTCATCTTTTTTCTCAAATGTAATATCAACAATAACAAAATAATAAGCTAAAATAAAATTTAATATGACTACCTTTTTCAGTAGTCACTCTAAAATCATAGTCACTGTGAATTTTTTCTAACATGTCCATTTAAATCTCATTCAATAAAAATTCTTTCTTCAAGAGGTATCATTTGTATTAATTCTATGTCATTTCAAAAATTTTCTTTTGAATATATGTCCAAAACTACCTCGGGTAAGAATCTTAATAGCTAATCTAAAATATATCACGAAATATTCAAATATTTCATATTTTTTATTTAAAGCAAATCTTGATTTATCATCTTCCTTCATTTAATCTAATGATAATAACTTCTCTTATTAATCTTAAGAAAATGTCATGACATCATTCATCATATGTAGTATAACATTCAAATGAGATATAGGAGATCATTTATTCGATATTCGTACTTCCAACACCTTATTAAGTAACTCATCAATTTATATCTTAAATGTAGCATGTTCTATTAGATTCATCCTATATCATGGCAAAATATTTTAATGATGATACGAGAATTAAATCACAAAGATGCTATATATCTTTTAATTGTGATGATTCATTAGAAATCTGTATTGGACAAATATATTTAAAATCAACCAATACTTGGTAGTATAATCCAGTAAAATTCTAACTTCGATGCGACATTATTTAACTCAACAACTATTAAGGCATAGATTACAACTTCATCCCAACTCTTTTTTCTCAAGTGCGTGTTTATGTAGGATATTTAAAATCTTTTTCACTTCATTGGGAACACTAGATTCTTCTATAGATTCGAATTTACTCTTCGGCTTTTATGCATCAAAGCTAGTCTTCTCCATATTAGACTTACCAAAAAAATGAGTAGCATCTAAATTGTATAATTATGATCCATCCAAACTAAAATCAGTAACATCCATGGGAAGCACATTACACAAATTTTATCAGTATATGTAGCTATGTACTTGTAAAAAATAATTTTATCTACCAATATTACTTTGTACGATAGTGGATGTGATTCAAGTTTCAAATTCATGCAGCCTTGGATAACTTTGGATATAACATCCATGTAACTCTTACTATCAATTATGAGTATACAAATTTACTTATTTTTTTATATAGATTTGAAAAATTGCCATCCTTTTTCCAATTAGATTCAATTATAAAGGGAGCTATGCAACTTATGACATTTAAAGAATTATCAACTAAAACAGTCTCATAATAATTATTTTTTTCAGTAACCTCTGCATCATAAGAATCAATGATTCTATATTCTTTGTCCTGTATATTTATGTGCCAATTCCAGCTAGGATGCTCATTGGCGTAATGACCAATTTGATGGCACTTAAAAGCATACATTGGTTGGAATCTTTCAAACGAAGAAGCAAATGATTTCTCTTGCTGCCCTTGTTAAATGTAGTGCTATTACCTTCAGATGTAGTAGCTATAATAGTTTGAGCTTTTGATTGTTTTGACAAAATGATGCATTGCCTGAATATTTACTAACTCTATGAAGCACATGAAATTTATACTCAAAATTTATTATAAGCTGAACAGCATGCTCAAATGATGGAATGTGGTGAGATGTCATTTCTTGCTAAATATCAGGTCTTGAGTCATACATAAATCTAAAGGGTGGTTTCAGGATCTCATTAATGATAGAATGTGCCATAATAATTCTTAAAATTTATTGCGTTAAGTGGTATTAATTTTGGTCTCCTTTGTTAATGATTTATATTCATCAATTAAATCATCATGATATGGAAAATGTAAGTACCATCTTATTTTTCTTAATTCTAACCTAGGTGGTAGCAGGCTCTCTTCTCTCTCTCTCTCTCTCTCTGTATATGTAGTCTTTCCATGCTCATTCAATTATTATTTTTTTTTATTGAAGCTCATGGGACGCTCACTAGAGTTTGGTTTTGTTATTCAGAAAAAAAACTTGACTAAATCCAACGCTCAATCAGTGAAAGCATAGGGTCAATTTTTAACGTAGTCATCATCAATATGGTAATTTTTATTTAGATGATGACATGAACATCATTGTTAAACACCTCAAATTATCAATTTTGAAAAATTTTAATGTTCCGCAAGCATTGACATTCAATTGAACGGGTTCATTATTATGATTGGAATCCACTCCAGGTTGATGTGCATGAGTTTGATTAACTTCCAAATTATCAATTTTACAGCACGACAATGACAACAAGACTTTATCCTGCTTAGTGGGCTAGGCTACATGAATGTTTTTTCTTCATTGAATTCTATTGAGTGTCATATTTTAAATTTTTTCTAATAAATTAATATCATTTTTTATACAATATGCTCAAGTCTTTTTAGGTCTTCCTCTGCCTTTCTTAACCTAAGTCAAATCTAAAACATCTACTTTGCTAAGCAGATCATTAGATAGTCGACATTTAATGTGACCAAACCATCAATTTTAGCTTGAACCAAATTAATTTTGTTACATATTTAATTTTGCTTATTAGCTTGAACCAAATTAATTTTGGTACATATTTAATTTTGCTTATTTAGGAACATATTCAATTGTCATGCTTAAGTGTGTGAAATCTCATCTAGTTCATGATTTGTTAAGCTGTTTTGATTATCAGCCCTGTTTATGAGTGATATGATTTAGTATTTCATAATGCAGTTTAGTATGATGCTATATATGTAAATCATGCAAGGGAACTCTCCTATTCATAGATCATGAGTACTAATTGAACCAACAAACTTTCTTTAAACACAAGTAATAAATATAAGAATTAAAACTTGGACAATAATGTAATAATTGAATACATTCAAAGAAACTAATAATTAAAATTTTTCCATGTAAAATTAGCACGCAATTATAATTTAACTCCAACTGAGTCCAATTTTTAGCAAAATGCACTTGCGAGCCAATAATAAAATGTGTGAAATAATTGAGAGAAAAATTTATCACAATAAGAAATTGGTGTTTCATATTTGTAAAAAGAAATAATTTTCCTCGAATATGGTAGGAGCACTTGTACAAGCGCACTCGCAGGAGTCACTTTTCAACGGCACACACATGATTGAAACTTAGGCAAAATTTGTATTCAATCAAAATTACTAAATTACTTGCCTAACAATATCTTTTTATAAAGTTATCATTCCTTTGTTAGTAGATATAATTGATATAAAATCAGGCCTATCTGTTACACACAACCATAGGTTCATACTCATCCTATAGGAAATTGTATTGTGATTGAAGGGAAAGAACATTTGCAAATGAATTGTGATGATCTAAGAAATTACTCATCTATACAAAATAAGGAATTTAAATAGCCCAACAATGTATTTTTTTCATTCTTTCTTTTTTGTCCCCCATAATTAATGGAAGTCTTCAACAAATCTCGCAGTCCGCTCATAACAGCATTGTTGGAATATCGAATAGTTGTATCAATATTCTTTATATTGCCTATTTGATGTTGCATGATTGGAAAATAAGTTCAAACTGTAAATTGCCTAAAATAATCTACATTTATAACACCTTGTTATTAAAAAACTATACATGAAAAGGAGTATTTTACTTTTAAAATGCTAGTGATAATAGTATTTTTGATGTGATGTCAATGATTTGAGTGTTCTGTAAGTAAATATGGAAGTTTAGGTTTTAGATATGTAAATATATTAGAATTGTGTGGTATATATGTAAATGCCCCTATGCATTTTTATTAGCCAATATTAGCATTGAACGGCTAAAATTTTGATTTTTCATCGAATTAAATTACCAGAGAGTCCATAATCGCATCAGCACTACATTGAATTAACAATTCTCCTCCATCCACCACCATACCATGAAGGATACAGTGTTGGCACATCCAATACCAAGAAATTCCACAATAACGAGTATGGGAAGAATTAAAAACTTTTTAAGTGCATTGAAATAAAAGCAGCACTACTACATTACTCTTCTACCTTTCTCTCCCTCCACCCTACCACCTTAACTCTTCGCTTGTCTATAGCATGGTTTTTCTTTATTGTTTTTTTTTTGAAAGAGGTTTTTCTTCATTGTTGATCAGTATGTATTGTCAAGACAAATATGATAATACTTCCATGTCTTTCCTCCTTAAATGAATGTTTTGCATAATTTTTTTGTTTTAATTCATGGTCAATAACATTATACAGATCCGCTAAGCAGCATTTACCACCCAATTCCTATGTAATCACATATCAAACACCTAAATGTTACTTTTTACATTTACACCACCCAAATCTTTTATATCACATAGAAAATACCATCTTTTTAACTTTTAAAAAATGAAATAAAAATGGAAGTTTAGGTATTAGATATGTAAATACATAAGAATTGAGTGGTATGCATGTAAATTTTCCAACATAAAAACTTCTTTATTGTTTCCTTGACAGCTGAGCGTGAAGCTGTCAATGCAGCAGAAAGAGCTGAAAAGAAGCAGCTATTAAGAGAAAAGG